>PVJI01011655.1:10639-55175 GCA_004026765.1 Micronycteris hirsuta | reverse complement strand
CACTTTCTCCCCCTTTAGTTCTTGTCCATGGGTCATACACATAAGTTCTTTGGCTTCTACATTTCCTATACTATTCTTAACCTCCCCCTGTCTGTTTTCTACCTACCATTTATGCTCCTTATTCTCTGCACCTTTTCCCCCTCTCTCCCCCTCCCACTCCCCTGTTGATATGCCTCCATACCTTATATAAATCCCTTTAACATTTCACATAATAAAGGCTGGGTGATGATGAACTCCTTGAACTTGACCTTATCTGAGAAGCACTTTATCTGCTCTTCCATTCTGAATGAAAGTTTTGCTGGATAGAGTATTCTTGGATGTAGGTCCTTGCCTTTCATGACTTGGTAAACTTTCCAACCCCTTCTTGCCTGTAAGGTCTCTTTTGAGAAATCAGCTGACAGTCTTATGGGAACTCTTTTGTGGGTGATTGTCTCCTTTTCTTTCGCTGCTTCTAGGATTCTCTCCTTATTTTTAATCTTGGGTAATGTAATTATGATGTGCTTTGGTGTGTCCCTCTTTGAGTCCAACTTTGGGACTCTCTGAGCTTCCTAGACTTCCTGGAAGTCTATTTCCTTCACCAGCTTGGGGAAGTTCTCCTTCATTATTTGTTCAAATAAGTTTGCAATCCCTTGGTCTTCTTCTTCTCCTTCTGGCACCCCTATAATTTGAATTTTGGAATGTTTGAAGATGTCCTGGAGGTTCCTAAGCCTCTCCTCATTTTTTTTTTTAATTCTTGTTTCTTCATTGTTTTCTGGTTGAATGTTTTTTTCTTCCTTCTGGTCCACACCATTGATTTGAGTCCCAGTTTCCTTCCCATCCCTATTGGTTCCCTGCACATTTCCCCTCATTTCATTTAGCGTATCCTTCATTTTTTCATCTAATTTGCAACCAAATTCAACCAATTCTGTGAGCATCCTGATTACCAGTGTTTTGAACTGTGCATCTGATAGGTTGACTATCTTTTCATGGCCTAGTTGTATTTTTTCTGGAGCTTTGATCTGCTCTTCCATTTGGGCCATTTTTTTCTCTCAGCGTGCCTGTTACATATAAGGGGCAGAACCTTAGGTGTTCACCAGGGCAGGGTAACCCATGTCGTTGTGCTGTGATGCTGCCTGTGGGGGAGGGGTCTGAGAGGGCACAATGGCACGTGCTCTGCTCTCTGCCAGCTTTCAGTCACTTCCTCCGCATCCCACAAGCAAATTGGGCCCTTCTGTGCTGATACCCACATCGGCCCTCAACCCCCACAGGTGTTTTCAATGGGTGGTTTGAGGTTTTATTTCCCTGTGATAGAACCCTGGGCTGCTCAGTCTATTTTGCTCCTCAGCTTTTTTCTCCCGGTTTATCTGCACGTGAATGCAGGACCACCCAGTCCACCAGTCTCAGGCCCGCTGGGTCCAGGTCTGCGAGCCACAGTCCCCCAGCCAGCTGAAGCATCACACACCCCACTTCACAAACTGCCCTCTCACCGTGGACAGAGCTCTGCCCCACTTACTGGTCTGGATGAACATATCTTTAACTCTTTGGTTGTTGGACTTCCATAAAGTTCGATTTTCTGTTAGTTCTGGTTGTTTTTTATTTTTAAATTGCTGTTACCATCTTTTGGTTGTGAGAGGAGGCATAGCGTGTCTACCTACATCTCAATCTTGGCCAGAAGTCCTCAATAAATGAATTCTTGGAGACAAAATTCAACTCATTAACAGTCTTTGTGAAGAGATACTAAATCTTCCTTCTTTGGGGGTAAAAATCTGTATTGTATACTTGAACATTGCTAAGAAGATAGATCTTAACTGCTCTCACCACACACGTGCACAAAATGATTATGTGAGATGAAGAAGGTGTTAACTAACCTTATTACAATGATCATTTTGAAATATATGCATGTATCAAATCATCACATTATTGCACTTAAAATTGCATGTTGTTTGTCAATTATATCTCAATAAAGGTGGAGGGGGAACTTAATGAAACACTACTTCACCTGTTTGCCCTTCCATTCCTTTGACAAGAAGAGAAAATTAAGAATTTTTATGCACTAACAAAATGCTGACAGAGCCAACTTATTCAGCAGAAAATGAAACCTATCATTCATTTGGTTTGTTCCTTCGCAAAATGGCCAAAATGATTAGGTTGGCTGTGTTATAGCCAATGTGAACTAGCTATACTTAGATGTAAATTTTTGTTAGCTTCTCTGTGTGTGCATGAGGAATAGTAACAGTGGAACATTTTCTTTCTCTATTTTGGCTTTTGACTGGTGATACATAAAAATAATAAATAGTGCATTCCAAAGAGAACAAAGATGTCAAAATTACTGCTTGAGAAACAATTATATGACCATCCTCACTGAAGATATAGAGCATTGACAAAGATAAAATTTAGGGCAAATGTGTGAGGAGAATTTCTTTGGACAAAGCTGGATTGTGAGCTCTATCATCCCAAGGACTATGTGAGATGCCTGTCATTGATTCCTAGTGAAGAGAAGCTTGACATGATCCCCAGTGTCAAAGGACACATGAGCCAGATTTCTGACCTCCACCTGCAAAACCAAAAGCAGAGATGGACTCTGAAGTTGACATCAAAGGACAGGTGGTTGGGTTGGGACTGGTGTATTGAAGAAGAAAATGAATGCGTGTTTTCCCATGGACCAGCTGGGAGACCTGGAGCCATTTTAAATCCCGCCTGAAATATCAGTGTGTAGGGGAACTGGAATGACAACAGAGGGAGTCCATGGAAAGCGGGCCACTACAGTGTCAGCAGCTGAGGGAGAGCAGCCCGTGAGGCAATTGCCCACTCTTTTACACAGGAAACACCATCAAATATTCTCAGCGAAGGCCCAGAAGGACTCCAGCCCAGAACTGACACAGACAGTTTATAATAGTGCCAGCCGAGGGAGACCTTTCTGGCTCTCATATCTCTGGACTCCCATGCACTCTTCAGACCCTGTCCTTGTCCATCCTGTGGTTAGGGAGATGGGGTAGAGGAAGGGAAGCATGCCTTGCTCCCCTGGCTTCCTTTCTGTGGAGGGTCCCCAGACTGAAGAGAAGAGGGGGTTTCATTTTAAGTTAGAACTGTTCAACATAACAAGGCCAGGACAGTCTAAATTCTGACTAAGAACTATACTGGCCCCTTTAAAAGACAACTGGGCTTTTCTTTCCCTAAGAGTGGACAAAAAAAGTCCCAAGACTGCATAAGGATTTTTTTCCAGGATAAGAAATGGCTCCCTCCCACCCCTGCCTCCAACACACACACTGAATAAAAACCAACTTGGAAGATGTAAATCAACATACTTTCTGGTTATGTCCTACACGTCCAGTTTGTTAACATCCTGTTTCCATCTAGAAAACATGACTCCTGTACAGCCTTGTTTTTTTTTTAAACTGAAGGAGCCTTAGAGATCTGGTTTTCATTTTACAGAGGAGACTTCTAAGACTCAGAGGCTTAGTTTCCAATGCCAAGCATTCCCAGATACTAAGGTTACCTTGGCTGAGGACCTTTGTCTTATGAGTTTCAGTATGCGCAGAAGCATGGCCAAAATGCTTCAAATGGAAAGAAGTGATAAGAATATCTCCTTCCCTAGGTGTTAATCTCAAATGATACAATGTATGTAGAAGTGCTTTAATAAATAACATTGTGCACTAACAAGGAGACAAGGCCATCCAAAGAATGGCTGCCCCGTTGTAGCTGTTCCATTGCACTAACAGGTTGTTGGATGGATCTAGCTCATCTGGGAACACGGTCAGTCCATTAGCTTTAGACACATATTTTGAAATGGGCCCATAGTTTTAAAATAGTGATTTTTCTTCAGTTACATTACAATAAAACTAACATAAAGCTTACCTCAAGTATGCGAATACATAGTTGATGTGGATCCCGGGAGTTGAAGTACACCTTTCTGAGTCCAGCACATAATTCACCACAGAAAATCTGAGGTTAGGACTTTACACATATGAACAGTTTCACATAAAGGTAGGGTGAACATGTGTTTTTTATGCCAGTTATTTGAATTTTCTAATTTTTGGTACAAAATTATTTAGATAGATAGATAGAGAGAGAGATACATATGAGTATATTATACATATATATAATATATATACATACATATAAATAAATTCCAATACCATTCAACCACCAACATTCTATCACCACTCAACAACCACTTCCCTGGCCCACTGGTCTGCTTCCTAACTACGTCTAGAGAAATTCCTAATTAACCTAAGGAGTAACTTTTTAAAACATAAATATTTAGATATTACTCAGGAAGCACTACATAACACATCCTTCAACCCGACAGGTTCTCAGGGAGAAAAACAAAGAAACTATTCATATAGAGCTTCAGTTCACCGGGATTCAAGGGCTTGCTAAACCACCAGGTTGTGAGCTCCAATTTCTAAAAACTAGCAATATATCTGTGTAGCAGAAGTCCATGAATTGGTAAGAGCATATAAAGGGGAGAGAAAACATTTCTCTAGCAACATCTCATCCTTTGTTAGAATCTGGTACCGTGAAGCACTCATTATGGGCAAAGATGACCAGTAAATGTCACAAGAGCCACAGTCTATTTCTAAATTGCCCCTAGCATTGGTCCTACCAGACTGAGGAAGAAAAGAGCTATTTTTCAGTGAATGTTTAAAAAATCTAAGTTAAATTGCATGCATCTGGAAGACTCACTGTACTGCCCATTGAAAAGAGATGCTATATATCCCTTTAAGCCCATTTTTTAAGCAAACTTCCTGTCTCTTATGGAAAAGGTTTGGAGGAATTTCCTTTTAATTACATAGTGGAGACCAAAATAAAGTCACGAGCTTCCCTTTTCACATAATACCCGAATGAACCAACAAGATGATTTTGCATAGAGATGGTATATGGGACAGGAAAAATTGAACATGTTCCTAAAATTGTCATCAAGGAAATAAGGAAAGTGAAACAAGGTCTGCCACCAGTGTACAGGGGTTGGGGGGGATTAGTTTTTTAAAAACACAAAACTCTGGAGCTTCCTAACCCAGAAAATTTCTCTAAGGCTAATGAGGCATGTAGTTTGGCCACAGACTTATATTTGCTGGTCTCTTTTTTATATCTAGGTACAGAAAATGTATCTCTGACTTCTAAGGTAATGGGGGAAAACCTTTCAACCAGTTATGTGTGCATAGAGATAGAAGTAGAGAATAGACATGGAGATGGAGATAAAAATATCTTTTTCACTATAATGCCAATTACTTCAAACTCCACTGAGGTTAGGAGTTGTGACTTGGGCATCTTCATTTCTCCCCACTTCCACTCTTCAGCCAGCACCTAACACAGCTTTTCACCAGTAGGCATTCAATAAGGATTTGTAGGATGAATTTCATCTTGGACTCTCTTGAACTCCTGCCAGAGAATTACTTGTCTGAAATGGACCTTGGAGCTCTGCTCAAAAGACATGCTAAGAGCAGCAGAGATGAGGCATCAGTTTAAACGAGTGTCTGAGGCTCAAGTTTGAGAGCCCTAGCCATCTTAAAGATCAGTGGGTTCAGATAAGGCTGCAGGTGTCTGGAGGGCTGTGGGTTGGCTTGCAAGGGCTCCTCACATAAGACAGCAGTGCACAGAGACATATGAAAGGATGCTCAGCATCACTAGCCATCAGAGATGCAAATTAAAACCACAATGAGATACCACTTCACACTGGTGAGAATGGCCATCACAAACAAATCCACAAAGAACAAGTGCTGGAGAGGTTGTGGAGAGAAGTGAACCTTAAGACAGTATTGGTGGGAATGCAGACTGGTGCAGCCACTATGGAAAATGGTCCGGAATTTCCTCAGAAAACTAAAAATGGAACTGCCTTTTGACCCAGGAATTCCACTGCGGGGATTATACCGTAAGAACTCTGAAACATGAATCCAAAAGAACCTATGCACCCCAATATTCATAGCAGCACAATTTACAATAGCCAGGTGCTAGAAGCAACCTACATGCCCATCAGTAAATGAATGGATCAAAAAACTGTGGTACATTTACACAATGGAATACTACACAGCAGAAAGAAAGAAGGAGCTCCTACCCTTTGTGACAGGATGGATGGAACTGGAGAGCATTATGCTAAGTGAAATAAGCCAGGCGGTGAGGGACAAATACCATATGATCTCACCTTTAAGTGGAACCTAATCAACAAAACAAACAAGCAAGCAAAATCTAACCAGAGACATTAAAATTAAGAACAATATGACAGTAACGAGAGGGGAGGTGGGAGGGGATAATGAGGGGAAGGGCAGAAGGGGGGAGGGTTTTCAAGAACTACTATAAAGGACACATGGACAAAACCAAGGCAGGTGGAATGAGGAGAGGGAGGTGGGGATGGCTGGGGTTGAGGGGAGAGGATGGGGGAACAGGCAGAAAACTGTATTTGAACAACAGTGAGAAAGAACTCATCCCAAGGAGACAAGGTGGAGCTTGCAGGAAAGGGCAGTTTTGAGTATGTGCTGCTCAGGTTGGTGTCTGGCTGACAGGCAGTGTATCACGATGATTAGAATCCAAGGCTTTGGGTGTGAAGACAAACTCTGCAATAAGCAGCTCTGTAACACTGAGCAGGTGCCTTAGCCTCTCTTAGTCTCAGTCTCTTTGGCTATAAAACTGGGTCATTGCTACTACGGAGTCCCATAGGGTTGTGAAAATGACCTAAGTGTGGTTTCTGGTTTTAGACAAGATGACAAATTACCTTCTCCAAAAGTATGAAAAACTATGAACTGAAGAAGGAAAATTATGAAAACCTTAAGATGCCCTGAGGGGCTGAGGGCAGGTCTGTCTTGAGGGAGTGGGATAATGAGAAGGCAGCTTCCGGGGCTGGAGGGCAATGGCTGCAGCAGTGGAAATACAGCTTTGGAGTTCTCCTGTTGTTCTTAACTCTCCACATTACCTCGAGACTACCATTGCCTGTTCCACCCCTAGAGAAAGCTAGGCTGCCAGGGCTCTGTGACAGTGATACCCAGATAGCAAAGAAGTCCATCTGCTGGAAGGATTTCTTTGGAATTTTATTCATTGAATTTACTGGGGTGGCATTGTTTATTTTTAACTAAACAATATATAGAGTGTTTTTACTCTTCCGGAAAATGTTTTTAAAATTAATATTTGAAAGAACAGAAAAAGCTTGGAAGAATGCAATCACGGCAGTGATATAATATTGAATCTTTTCAAATTTTTCTGTAAAATAGAAGAATCACTGGAGAGAAAAACGAAAAAAGTTCATAGACAATATTTTCAAGCAAACTAGCTGATAAGGTATCCCTGGTGATCCAAAAATACAAGCAGGATACGTCACCGATGAACCTGAGACCTCCATGGTATCAGCCTGTGAGAGAAAGCAGGAAGAGGCCTTGTTGTCAGAAGGACCAAAGAACGCCAAACTAGCCAGGGTGTCCGCCTGACAGCAGCGGGGATGGAGCTGAGAACGCCAGATGAAAATTCAGGGACTTGGACATTCCAATAGGAAAGGGGGACGAGGTAAGAACACTGAAGGGGCTGCAGCAGCTACGATCCTATGCACTCTCTAAGTTGACACTCCAGGGTTCTTTTCCAGGACAAGGCCCCACAATTTAGAAACACTGCTAGGAATGAAAGCAACATCAAGCAGGACAGGGCGACAGAGCTTCAGGAAAAGTAGGCTCCAGATAAAAGAAGGGAGGGGAATGGAACCAAGAAATGACAAAAAGCAACTGCCGTGTTTTTGAACATTTTGTGGAACCAATACACAAGGGAGCTCTGTGAAGCGTGAAACTATCGAAGGCTACCTTCTCCTACAAAGTTCAAGACAATTGATTTCACATAAAGATAAGCAACCAACAATTATCAAAGCCAAATGCCATAAAAGAGAATAAGGAGCAGAATAACAAGACTGGAGAAAATAGAATCATGCCAGAAAAACATGTTCACAGAACAGGTCAAAACCTTTTAACTCAAAATGACATAAAAAGATATAAAAATAAAACACATGAAAGAGATTAGAATAAGAAAAACACAGAAGTAAGGTTACAATTCAATGAGGAATGTAAAATAAAGGAAAATTTTATTTCATATATAAAGGCTAAACCAGAAGAAAATCAAGAATGAGTAAGTGCAACATATTAGGTTGGCCAAAAAGTTTGTTACATTTTTTTCTATACAATCACTCTAGTAGTGATTAGGTGTCTTTAACTTCATTCAAAACAATTTTGTTAGTATTGTGACAGCTGTCATATCAGCATGCATTTTTAAAAACTTATCAAAATTGATAAATTTTTGTGCAGCTATTTTAATATTGAAGATGGAAGAAGATACGCAACATTTTTGGTGTGTCATGCTTTATTATTTTCGGAAAGGTAAAAACGCAACGGAAACACAAAAAACGATTTGTGCAATGTATGGAGAAGGTGCTGTGACTGATTGAACATGACAAAAGTGGTTTGCGAAGTTTCTATTGACATTTTGGCTAAATAATTATTTGTATTTGCTGTGGGGCTGTCTTATGCATTGGAAGATGTTTAGCAGCACCCCTGGCCTCTACGGATGAGAAACCAATAGCGGTAGTTAGCTGACATACTCAAAATATCCAAATCAATAAAGTTATTGGTGAAAAGGAAAAATGTGTCTTTTATTTTATGGAAAAAAGTAAACAGACTTCTTGGCCAACCCAGTACATTACCTTAAGATAAATAGAAGGTGAACAGGAAGGAAATTTTTGAAAAATGAATAAAGGATAAAATTTATCTGAGAGAAAGTGTCAAATATTGAAACTATGCAAAGAAAATTTAACATGTGGATAATAGGAATTCCTGAAGAAACAAAACTAACCATAGAAAGAATATTACAAACTGTTACTTGGGAAAACCTTACAATGCAATTTTTTAGTATTGAAAGTACATACAGTACTGAATGAGCACATCTTATTTGATCATACCGACCCAAAACGACCAACACAAAACCTTTTGAATAACATTACTAGACTTTAAACAATTTTAAAAAAACACATTTGGTCATGTAAGCAAAAAGAGCCTGTGAATTATCATGGAAAAAATGAGCTCATTATCATATACTCAACATGAATGTATTAAGCCAGAAGAAAATAGAATGACATCTTAAGATTCTTCAGAAAAGATGTGAGGCAAAGATTTTATATCCAGCAAAATTGACTTTCCGTTATAAAAGGCAAAAGCTTCTATCAACATGCAAGAACAGGGAATACTGTTCCCATGAGTCTACCTGAGAAATCTCTAAACAGTAGACTTCAGATAATCAAAATAACTAGGAGGATATCGACACAAGGACTGCTGCTGAGCCTTAGGTCTAGAATTACTTGTACAATGAAGACTAAGTGAAGTTCATAAGGAAGGGAGTACGTGTGTGTAACATCGGTGTGCTCAGTTAATATGTGTATAAGTTCAACTATGAAAAATGAGGAGGGGGACAAAAGGAAAAACATAGGCAAAAGTTGTTTAATTGTTGATGGTTGAGTATCGGTATTATTCTGAGACCGTTGTGTATGAAAGGTGAGGTAAAAAAGAGCAATTATGGGACATTGTCTCTGCGATTTTCTGGGTCCTTGAGAACCAAGTTTCTCTGTGTAGAATGGAGACAGGATATAATGTGGGACAGATTAAGCAAGGAAAAAGAAAAGTCTGTCTTCCTGAATTTGAGATGAAAGTATCAGTAAGACCTAATGAAGGATTTAGTCTTTAAAAAACACTGCATAGGTGCATATATTTCCTAGCTCTGGCCACTGAAGAGGCTTAGAAACAATAACCAATCCAAAAGCAATGGTTCACTGTGGTCCTGAAATACCATTTCCCAATAAAAGAAGCCAGGGCTGTTTGGAGAAGGGGATGATTCCAGGTCTGAGACTAGAAATGTTCAGCATGACTCAGGAATATTTCATTATAACAGATAGATCCTGAGGCAGCTATCAAAGACTACAATGGTCGCCCTGACTGGTATGGCTCAGTCGGTGGAGTGCTGTCCCGCAAAGTGAAAGGTCACCAGTTCAATTCCCAATCAGGGCACATGCCTGGGTTGCGGGTTTGGTCCCCTGTAGGAATGTGTACAAGAGGTAACCAATCAATGTTTCTCTCTCACATCGATGTTTCTCTCTCACATCGATGTCTCTCTCCCTGTCTTTCTCCCTCCCTTCTACTCTCTCTAAAAATAAATAAATAAAATATATTGAGAAAAAAAAAAGACTGCAAGCATCAAGTCAAAAGGACTCAGCAGCTAACTTGAGGAAGCTGCCAGAGCCGAAGATGGGACAATCTGAGTTTCAAAGGAATAGTTGTAACAAATTGAAACCTATCTAATATCTGTAAATCCATGACCATATAATAATATTTTTAATATCTAATCAGTCACCTTGGAATGACAAGTATGGTAGTGAGCCAATTCATTGCCTCGAAGTCATGTAAATGATGGGAAATAATCAAACATTTCTCCTACCTTTTCTGGGTAACCAAATAGGAGATGAATAGTATCTCTTTGTAAAAGTATTCAAATAAATAAATGACAAATTAGAATAGCACCATTTTGCAACCCCATCGAGATTAACAGATCTAGCCACTGAGCATCAACAGCTGTTAATATAATGAAATGGAAAAACATGTTTCTTCTGAAGAAAGAACACACTCTCCTCTTAGGTTTTGTCAAAGGATTCAATCTGAGGCTGTTCAAACTTCTGGAGTCAGTTCGTTGGAAATGTAGCAAACAGAGACATATGGACCGGTAGCACAAGTAAACCAACAGCAAAGCCCAGCATGTGTGAGATTCTTTATGTCAAAAGAGCTAAATTGTAGCAAAATAGGATTGAGTTACCTGTGTAATAAGAGACAAACCATATCAATTTTTTAAATGGGAAAGATTAAGCTATAGTTTCTGGACATGATCACTTGGATAATGAAACCATGAAGAAATGCAAGGAAGTGTTTATTATAAAAAATAAGGATGGTAGTTACTTTTGAAGGGAAAGAATGTTGAAGGTGAACTTCAAAGGATGACATGCAAAGTCCTATTTCTTCACCTGGTTAGTCCTTAGAATCTTGCTGATTTTAGTATTTATAATAATGCACTAAGATACACACTTGTTTTGTGTGGTTTTCTGTATATGTATTTCATTTTTGAATAATGATGTTTAAAAGTAATGTTTATACTCATATTACTATCAATTTGGGCATATTTTCATTGCCTTTCTTCTCATCTACTTCCATCCACCCCCCAATACTTACGTCTACATGACTATGGAGGTCTCACCAACAGGAGGTCTTGCTCAACTTCCACAGAGTAGAGCAATAGAAACCTCAGGGTAAGATGCATGGTTTATTCTATATGAAATTTTGATCATGTTTAACTACTGATGGGATCAAGAAGTTTTTATAAACCATTTTCATTGCAAAATATAGGGACTTGGTTTAATAGTGATTTTGAAAACAATGGCACAAGCTTTCAGAACAGTGGGATTTGAAAGGTATCACTCTGGATGCATAATGGTAGTATGTGTGACATGTTCTCTGGGTTCTTTTGAAACCAGATTGTGGGAGCATTTTCCCTTTTGCTTTTGCCTTCACCTAGAATGAATATGACTTTTCTGCTTTTGGTAAGAATAACAATAAAATCTGAAAAACCTGTCCATCTTAAAGACAAGTCTAGACAAGTGATTAGGTTAAGTGCCCCAAACAGTTCACAATAGTAATATAAGGTGACATGCTAGAAAGGCATGAAGAATAATCCTATTATATTTACATGCAGATATTGCCCTTGGGGCGGGCCTAATTAGTCCCGTTAATCACAGTAGCCCTTTGCACGTTAAGCTGGTGGAAATCTAAACCTAATTAACACTCTCTATGGCTAAGCAGAGTTCCGGTCGTAGTGGTGCCTAGACTCACAGCTGCCAGGGAAATATTGCTATGTTATTTTTCCTTCCTTCCGTAATGTCTGCTCAACTCTCCCCTTCCAAGGTTACAAGGATATAAGCAACTTGAGGATAAAGACTGTGTCTCATTTATCTTCATAGTCTACTTAGGCTTAGCGCATTGAACTGCACAAAGCAGAGACAAGGTATTATCCGTTTGATGCCTTTATTACAGAAAAAAAAACTGTCTAAAGGGGAAGTAGGCAATTAAACTAGACATGTGCTTAGTTTTATTTTTTAGTATAGGTATAATTTACATACAGTGAAGTGTGCAGATTTTAGGACTATAGTTTGATGAGTTTTGATAAATGTATACAGCTGGGTAACCCAAACACCTATCAAGATATAGAACATTAATACAACCCCAGAATATTCCCTTGTGCCCCTTCCAGTCAGTCAAACACAGGCCCCCAGAAGCAAGCAACTTCTGCTATAATATTGTCATAGATTAATTAGGCCTATTCTGGAACTTTATAATGTGAATGGGATGGTGCACTATGGTTTCTTTGGCGTAGGACTCTGTCACACAACATGATGCTTTTAGCATTCATCTACGTCATGTGTATCAGTGACATCCCTCTTTATGCTTGATTAGGAGCCTATTGTACAAATATAATGCAATTTTTCATCCATTAGCTTGTTGGTAACCCTTTGGTTGTTTCCAGTTTAAGGCTATAATTAATAAAACTGCTATGAACATTCTTTGAACAAGTCATTTTGTCAACACATCTTTCTTTTGAGTAGGTTCTTAGCAGTGGAATTGCTGGGTCATAGGGTACGTATACATTTCACTTTATAAGAAACTGTGAAGGAGTTTTGTAAAGTCATATCATCTACATTCCCACAAAAACTTGCAAGTTCCAGTTGCTCAGCACCCTCTGCAAATGTTAATGAGCGTACAGTACAGTATCTCAGCATGCATAACTAAAGGTGTTGATCAAGTTTGCATGTGCTTATTGGCCAATTGTATATCTACCTTCTTCATAAATCTTTAGGCCATTTTTATTTCATTGTGTTTTTTGTGGGCGGGGTTATAAGAATGCTTTATAGATCTTGGATGTTACTTTTTTTCCAGTATATATTTTGTAAATATGTTTTTTTCAGTCTTCCCTATTCATTTACTGAATAATTCATTTTTTTTGACAAGCAGAAGTTTTTAACTTTGACGAAGCCCAGTTTATCAACTTTTTTATGCTTAGTGTTTTCTGCATCCTATCTGCAAAATCCAAACATTACGAAGATATTTTTCTGCTGTTTTCTTCTACAATCTCTACTGCTTTAACTTTTATGTTTGTGTCTATGATCTATGTTGAACTAATTTCGTGAATGAGATGTGATATAGTAGTCTAATTTATTCCCTTATTGATAACCAGTTGTTACAGCACCATTTATTTAAAAGACAATAGTTTTCCCCTTTGAAATACCTAGTACCTTTGTCAACAGTTAGTTGACCATAATGTGTGGGTCTGCTGGTGAACTGTCTATTCTGATCCATTGATTTGCCTATTTTTACCACACTCTCTTGATTGCTGTTGGTTTATAGTAATTCTTAAAATCAAGGAGTGTGAGTACTACAAATTTGTTCTCCTTTTTCAAGATTATTTTGACTAATCTAAATGATCTAAAGATCATTTTACATTTACATACATATTTCAGGCTCAGCTTCGCAATTTTTACCTTGCTGATTAGAAACCTGCTAGGATTATCCTGGATTGTATTGAATATATAGATAAATTTGGAGAGAATTAAAATCTTAGCAACGTTGATGCTTTTTTTTTTACTAACAAGTCTTTTTTAATTGATTATAGAGAGAGAGACACAAAGGGAGAGAGAGACAGAGAGAGAAGCATTGATTTGTTGAATTCATTGGTTGATTCTTGCGTGTGCCCTGTCAGGGGATTGAACTCACAACATTGGCAAATTGGAGTGACATGCTAACCAACTGAACTACTCGGCCAGGGTACAACATTGATTCTTACAATCCATAAAATATCTATTATTGTTTTTGCCTTAAATAATCAATTGCTTTTTAAATACATTAAGAAATTGGTTTTTTAAAGTCTTTTATATTTACTAATATATTTATAACTTCGAGCACTCTTTATTACTCTAGGTAGATTTGAGTTTTCATCTGTACCTCAGTCCCCTTCAGCTTGAAGAATTTTTATAATGCAGGTCTGCTCTAGTGAATTCTTGTAACTTTTGTTTATCTGAAAATGTCTTTTTTTTTTCTTTTCTGAAGTAAGCATCTCTGGATATTGAATTCTCAGTAGAAAGTTTTGTTTATTGACACTGTATTGTGTCATTCCATTATTTCTGGCTTCCATGGACTCTGATAAGATATCAGTCATTACTTTTATTATTGTTCCCATGTGGGTAATGTGTCTTTTATCTCTGGCTGATTTTTAAATTTGTGCCTTATCTTTGGCTCTCAGAAACTTGATTAAAATTTTCCTGGATGTGGTTTTTGTTGTTTATCCTGCTTGAGATTTTTTTTTTTACCTACTTGGATCTGTGAGTTGGTATTTTTCAACAAATTTGAAATTTGGGGGCAATCATTTCTTCAAATATTTGTTCTGCCCCAGTCACTCTCTCTTATCTTTTTTAATTAAAACTACAATTGTCATATTTCCTGGTGTTTACATAGGCCAGGACCTGTGCAACAGGTATTTTATTTGCTGCTCTTATTTTTTTTCTTGATGCTTTAGTTTGAACAGTTCCCATTGGCCTGTTTTCAAGAGCATTGATTTTCTTCCTCTGCAGTTAAATTCATCCAATAAATTTTTTCATTTCAGATGTTTTGCATTTTGATTGTGCAGTTCCAATTTAAATCTTTCTTATTGTTTTATCTTTTTCTGCTGAATTCCCACATGTTCTCTCACTGTGTCCACTTTTTCCCTAATATTTATATTTCTAATAGATAATTTATAATCTTGCCCACTAATTTCAAAATCTGTGTGATTTCTGTATTTTCCTCCTGATTATGTTTCCTATTTCATTGTTTATTCACACATACTGTAGCTCTTTTTATGTATGCTTGGTATCATATATGCTGTGTCTTTGAAAGTCTGGATTTGGTTATCTTCCCATAAAGAGTATTGGATTTCATTTTGGCTGGCAGATAATTTCTGCTGGATTAGCATGAACCTATGGAAGCTTGATTTTAGACTTTAAGGGTCTATAGACTTTAAGGGTCTATAGTAGCCCTTCCTCTACGACTAGAGTGCCCTATCCCCATGGTCTTTCTAGAGTCTCAAGTGAATTGTGAAGGTGTTAAGTGCCATCTCTTCATTTTGGCTAATTGGACCCTCGTACATCTCTTTCATCTCCCACATTCCCACCAGCTGTTCTCTGTTAGACTTCGCAGAGTCTTGCTCTATGTCTATAAAGCTTGTATTTGACCAAAGATTCAAGAGTCACCTACGAGGATTTCTGAAACCTTCTTTGTCTCAGGTCTCTCTCTCCAATAAATTCCAGTCATTAGCAATTCAGAAATCTGATCTATGCTTCCTGAGCCCAGCAAGACTGCTATTCTCTATTTGGGCTCCTTCCCTGGGTTCTTATTTGGAAAGTTCACTCAAACAGGAAGCAGAGAGAATATGGAACTGACCTCCTGCATCTCCTCTCTAAGATCAAAACCCTGTTTTGCCTACTGCCTTAAACCAGTTTCTTCATGTATTTTGTCCAGTTTGATAGTTGCGCATGATGAAATGGTAAATCTGATCAACATAATTCTGCCATAATCAAAACCAGAGTCTTTAATCTTCTAGGCTTTAATATTGTCAAAGATTTCCTTAAGGATGCATCTAAAGGCCCTTGCCTATCAATTCTGGCATCTCCACTGTGGTTGCCTGCTCCCATGTATTTTGGGTCATAAACAAATTTGAGAATCTAATGCAGGCTTAGGAAATTTTCTTTAAAAAATGGTCCTTGGCCGTGGTCCCATTTTGCAGGCAATTCCAGAGATTTAATTTATCCCCCAAAGCCCAGCTGTGAACTATCTATCAACAGACTAAAAATTAAGAAACTCTGCTCAACATCCTTTCTAAAGCTATAAATATGTAGTTGTTCTTATTTTTTTTCCAAAAATGGAAAGAAGCTGATAATACCAACATAGGAAGTTTAGATGGATTTTATAGAAAGTAAATAGGTTTGGACACCTGAGCAAACATATTTCTGTGCATACCTCGACAGGTTTATGATGCACTTTCTGAACTTAGGAAAGGTTTCAGATCTTTCAAAATTCATTTATAAGTGAACCTAAACTTTATATCCACCATATGGGGCCTTCACTTCCATTTTGTGTGGGAAAACTTATCCAGTGATTGTTTTATGAAAATCAATTGTTTTGTGGTAAAAAATGGTTGGTCATTATACAGTTAACCTATTCAGTTACATTCTTTATGAGTTCTCCTGTGAATAATAAAGGGAAATGTACCCATAAGGTACAATTAAAAACTACAACAGAATCTCACCTTGTCTTCACATGGGGTTCTCCAGAAGTTGACTCTGAGAGAAAGACTCAAATACACGAAGTGTACTTCAGAGGAAATCTCAGGAAACATTCGAAAGGGACAGGGGTGTGAGATAGGACAGAGAAGAAAGCCAAGAAAAGGATTATGGTGAAGCAAATTACTACTTTGGAAAATGGAGGCTTAATCCCACTGGGGAGCTCTCAGAGCCAATGTAAAGCACTCACCTGAGAAATGTCACATCTAAAGGACACCAAGTCCCATGCGATATTGATTGAGAGCTGCACCCAGAGGGTGTTCATTCTCTGGCATATCTGGTGGACAGAAGGGATTCAGTGGTCAGAGAGAACCCTGAGAGACCTAGTGCTGGTCGTTCAGAGTCGAGCTGCCACACAGAGACATTATTGCTTCGGGGATGTGGGTGGGGCAGTGACTGCAGCTGCTGTTTCCTCCAGGCCAAAACGATCAGTGGCGCTGGTGACACTTCAAGTAAATAGCGACCTTTTCCCCCATTGTATAGTTTCAGTCTGTTCTGCATAATGACAGATGTCTCTCTTAGAGTCCCAAAGACTCGGTATCTGTCAAACAGCATACGTTGCCTAATATGTCATGTTCGGAAAATAACATTCAAATTTGCTGATTTGCTTTGGTTTGTGCATTACTTCCCTCTGGCTATGGCAGCTAGCGCATCATCAGAACATGTTTTAATAAACAACAAACAGAGTCCTTGCCAAACATAATTAGTTTTCTCTCATATAAATTTTTTTTTCTTGTGTCATGTCACCATAGGAATCTACATAATAAGGAAAATAAATGAAGTCTTGGTGGAGACTGCTTTAGTTCCTGTCCTCTGAACTGAAATCTAGAGTAACTTCAATGGGAAAGCATTTTCCTGCTATACCTTGGTTACTTTGAAATAGCTACCTAAAAATAGCTAATGTTCTTTGAGTGCCAGGCTGTGTTCTAAGTCTTTTACATGTATTAATTCATTCAAGTTTCATACCACCCCAATTCACAGGCACAGACAACAGTGTGCTGATTGGAAGAGGGAAAGGGGGTGGGGGAGGTAAGAGAGGGTAAAGGAGAATAAATGGTGGCCGAAGGAGACTTGGGGTGGTGAATGCACAGTACAATATACAGAGGATGTACTAGAGAAGTGTACATCTGAAACCTATGTAATTTTATTAACCAGTGCCACCCCAATAAATTCAATGAAAATTAAAAAGGATAATAACTGTTAGTACAGAAAAAGTTTCATAACAGCCCTGTAGGTATGTACTATCATCAATCATATACTATAATTAAAGTCATATATTATATGTTATAATTAAAGGAAGCAGTTAAAAATTCTTTTCCTTGCCTAAGGCCAAAGAAATCATATGTACAACATTCTAGAACTGAATAGTTTCTAACAACTACAGTACATTGTTTCCCATCTGCCTCTCAACTAGCATGAAGTAACTTTGTCATTCAGCAACGTAAGTCTAGACATGACCTTCTCTTTCTTCTTCTCAAATTTTTACCAGACTTGGATTCCAGCATGGTTTTTATCCACTCCCCTCAATAGATTGTTTTAGAGTCTTGAGGATTCCCTTGGTGGAGACTGTTCCCATAGATATTCAGCAGACCAAAGCAGTATGCTCCAAACAGAGGTGAACGAACTATCTTTAAAGAACCAGATAATAAATATTTTCAGCTTTTCCAACCACATGTAGCTCCAAAAGAGCAATAGACAATACATAAGCAACTGGGCATAGCTGTGTACCAATAAAACTTTATTCACAAACACCAGCAACAGGTTGGATTTTGCCTAGAGGCTGTTTGCCAACACCTGGCTGGAACTATAGACTGCAATTTCATCTGCCATCATTAACTGACCTCAAGTTCTACTTTCAGGAAACTTTGAGTATGTAAAGCCGTTATTACACAATTAGTCAAAAAAAACTCATATGAAGTTAAAGCTCTAAGGGTCTTTGAGATGTCCTAGTCCAATGAGGCAGATAGTCCCACTTGATTTTATTTCAATGTATAGACTTATTTTAGTGCCCCGAGCTTCATTCATAAAGGTTATCTAGTGAAGGAAAGACTGTGAAAACTACAGAAAGAATATTCAAGAAAAAAATTAATGTTGTTAAAAGTAGGCATGACATCCCAAAGTTCGTTAAAAGTCTTCAAAATAATTAGATGGGGAAACCAGTGTTAAACATCATGATCAAGTAAGAACGCCAACAAACAGTCTTTACTTTTCATGCAGGGTAGAAAAGAAAAAGAATTCCACTTATCAAAATTTATTTTCTATCCATATTTCTACACTAAAATCTGGTAAATATATAGACATTCTTTTTTTGGTAAGCAAGAGACATAGGATACCTAATTTAGGACATATTTTATACTCTGGAAAACAACTGAAATATGGAGAAAATTGGCTCCATTACACGTTGTAAGTTATAATTGCAGCCTCCTAACCTGAAAGAGACCCTGCACATTAGCTATTGCAATTCCTTCACTTTACAAATAGGAACCTGAGGCCCAGGGGGCTCGATATTATGCCAAAGGTCATCCAATTAGAAATGAAGCTGTGGTAGAACCCACATGTGTTGATGAGAATCATGTTTCAATTTTAGAGTCAGAAAGGTTCCATCCCAACTCTGCTAGTTATAACTTTATTAACTTCATGGAAGTCATTTAAACTTCCTGAACCTCTATTGTATTATCTGTAAACTGGGGATGCCTACTGACCAATCAGTGGTTTGTAATGATTAAATGAAATGACATGCACAGTGTCCCAGGCACTTAGTAGTTGCTCAGGAAATGATAGCTATGATATTCCATTTGATAATTATTATTGAGAACTTACTATATGGTATGCATTACATCATAGAATAGGGATGCAAAGACAAAATCCCCATCCTAGAAATGCTCACCAGAAATAGACACGTGAACAGATCATTCATAATGTCATCTACTTTAAGTGCTATAATTGAGGTTTGCACAAACTGTTATGAGAATATAGAAGAATGAGCATTTAGACCAGCACTGTCTAATCCAGTCTCTATTAGCTATATGTACCTATCAAATACTTGAAATGTGACTAATTGAAATTGAGATGTGTCATAGTTATAAAATACACACAGAATTTTGAAGATGGGATACACCAAAAAGGAATGGAAAATATCTCATAAATAACTTTCTCTACAGAGTACCTGTTGACATGAAATGTTTAGATAAATAAGGCAAATTCCTGTCTCCCAAACATTCTAAGCCTGATGAAGAACACACACAATTGCTATAATGCAAAATCGGAAGAACAATATTAGAGGCGTACACATGGGGGAAAGCTATGGGCATATTTCATACACGATTTGACATTTCAGCTATATCTGAAAGCCGAGCGGTTCCCCCAGTGAAGGAGGATGGAAGCGCACTCCAGCTGTTCGAATGGGGCAGGTGAGAGTAAAAACAGGCAGTGTTCTGGAAAGAACAGGCAGTTGTTTCTTTTGCCAGTTTTTCAGGATGTCCTTGAACCAAAGTGAAGAAGAATTTAGCTCTCTTTGCAAGTCTCTTTCATAATTTACTTATTCAAGTACTATCTATTCAGCATCTGATAATATAGTAGGTAGAATTTACTGAGTTCTTATGTGTCAGACACAGAGTACTTTTCATTTAATCCTCACAATAGCCCAATGAGATAGAAACATGTATCCCCCCGTTATAAGTGAGGAAACTGAGGACTGCAGAAATTAAGTCATTTGCCCAAAATCATGCCATTGGAAAAAGGCAGAGCCTGCGTTGGATTACCAGTCTGCCTGATAGCAAATTCTGTGCTCTCAGCTCTGTGCGGACGCTGCTCCCTGCCTGGTCTAGACTCCCACAGGAGGCCTTTCATGGGGAAAAAGCAGAAAGGTCACAGCACAGCCAGAGGGAGCAGCTCCGATTGTGGCCACCTGGGATGTGACAGCCATCTCTGATCCTAAAAAGAGCTCTATGTAAAGCACATTTTGAAAGAGCAGAAGTCTCAATAGGAAATTTTCTGTGGAAATATTTAGAGTTGCCAGAAATGGTCCTGGAGGGCAGAACTCCACACAGTGGCTAACAGAAGCCATTAGGAACTGCCCCTGAAAAAGCCGCCCCCACCAGAGGGAGATGTTCCTGGAAGCTCCTGTGGCCAGAGATGAAGGGAACCACTGTCACCTGAGATGGCTATGGATGCTGCTGCTAAAGCAGGGGTGTCAAACTCATTGTCCCTGGGGGCCACATCAGCCCCGCGGCTGCCTTCAAAGGGCCGAAGGTAACGTTAGGACTATATACATGTAACTCCTCCTTAACAGTTAAGCGAGAGCTTGGGGCTGGTGCCGGGTGGAAACAAGGTGCCGGGCCGGATTCAGCCTGTGGGCCTTGTGTTTGCCACCTGTGTGCTAAAGGAAAGGCAGGCTGCAGAGAAGTAATCGAAGGGTTTCTGACCTCTCTGCCATCTTCAGACAAAACTCTCAAGGCAAAGAACTGACTCCACTGGGCTTTCGGGAACCTGATTGCTAAAGATATGAGATAAAATTCCTTACCTTTAAATCTGCTGAGGTTAGTCCCCAAAACCTCTGAGTAGCGGTTTCTTAGGCCAGCAATATGGAAAAGGAGCAAAGGATAGTGTTTGTGCCAGAGAAAGAGAGAGCTAAAACAGGACACAGCTAGGAAGTTTCTGGCCAAGGTTAAACATTTGGAGGAAAATATAACATACATATTGGCAGGAAGGGGTGGGGATCATGTTACCTCACCCTTCAAGGTTATTGGCCGAGAGCCCTCCGTGTAATCAAAGGCAGTTTAAAAGGAGAGAACCAAATTTTGTGTGCACACAGGTACATATGGGAGCCTCACAAAGATATGAGGCTCAAAAGGCAGTCAAGGGATTGAGGCTGATACCGTCTATCATGCTGAGCCAAGGGAAGGGAGTGGGGCATGGCGTTTTTAAAGGGAGGAAGACATTTCAGAAGAAGGTCAGAAGAGGAAATGTATGGGTAAACAGCTTCTCTGCCCTGCAAAAAGTGTCTCAGATACAAATAGTGATCTCTGGTAATAGCTCTCTTCCTGGTACAGGCTCCCTTTCTATGATAAATTCTTCAAGGTAGTTAAGCGGGGCGGGGGGCGGGGGGTAAAGAGCTTTTCCTGAGTCTACTGGGTCTGGATTGACCTCAGGTCTGTCATCCAAAGTGGCAGAATTTGGAGTGGCCCACCTTCTGCCATGCATAGAAATAAACCAAATGTTACTCCATGCCAGTTTTATTTTATTTTTAAATAGAACTCCTGAAATTTGGAGGTTCCACATTATCAAATGGTGATCCAAAAGATTTCAGTCACATTGTGGGTCAGATTGTTTTTTTATTGTTGTTCAAGTGCAGTTGTCCCCAATTTCACCCCACCACACAGAATCGTACACAGAAGCTCAGCCCATTTACCTACACTTGTGCCTGGGCTATACAGATTGGGGTTGAGAGCCTGGGCCTCAGAGGAGACTGCCGGGCCCCATTGCAGCTTTTCCCACCCAGTACCCATGCAACGATGAACAGTTAGTTCCTTCTCACTTCTCTGAGAGCACAGAGTTTTGTCTGTTAGGTTCTCTACTGAAATTCCAATGCCTAGAATATGCCTAGCTCATAGTTGTGACTCAATGAAAATCTGTGGAACTAAACTGAATCGAATAGCATCAGAAAAATCACTTTGTAAAATAAGTATTTCATATTCTATATAGTGCGGTACACTCAACATTGGAAAATTTGCAATTTGTGTAAAAGAACTCTAACGGACTTTTATCCAGAATCCACAAAGAACCCTTACAACTTAATAAGACAAACAACCCAATTAAAACATGGGTGAAAGATTTGAACAAGTATTTCACCTAAGAAGACACACAAGTGCTAACCAAACACATGAAAGGATGCTGAACATCATTAGTTATTAGGGGCATGCAAATTCAAACCTCAACAAGATACCACCCACCCACTACAATGCTTTGAACAACTATAATCCAGACAACAGACAATAACGAGTATGTAGGAACAGGAACTCTCATACATGCTGATAGGAGTGTGAAATGATACTGCCATTTCAGAAAATAGTTTGGTAGCATCTTAAAAAGTGGCACATAAATCTACCATCCACCCCAACAATTCCACTCCTCGGTATCTACCCAAGAGAAGTGAAAATGTAAAGGGTGAGCCAAAAGCAGGTTTGTGGTTGTAACTACATGAAACACAGAGTTTATTCCTGTGCTATTTCCCATATGAACAACCGTTAACCTACCTTTGCCCCGCCTTGTATGTCCACACAAAGACTTCAGGTTGTCATATAAGCCCATGGATAACGCCTGGCTAAGTTCAGTCATTTTCCCAAGGTCACAGAGTTAGTCAAGAGCAGAGCTAACACTTTATGCCAATTCTGTCTGGTTCCAAAGACTGACTGTGTTTTTCCCTCATTGCACCACACCGTTTTCCAGATACGTCCAGATTTTTAAAGCATTTTTTGTTATTAAAAATAAAATATATTCAAAACTGACAGTAACAAGGACAAGAAATAAAATGTTACATAAGGCCAGCCTTTTATTCTATAAAGTTATATACTAGGACAGTTTTGATAACCTCTCTGTATTTTCATTTCCTTATCTGCAAAATGGAGATAGTCATAGCAACTAATTCATAAAATTATTTTAAAAATTAACAACTGAAATTCATTACAAGATTAAGTGCATAGCAAAATGTCCCACGTATGGAAATGCTCAATATTTGTTATCTATCATTCTAAGTGTTGTTATAACAATTATTGAGTTATTTCTCCATGGAAGTTAAGGAAAAGAAAACATGCGTCAGCTAATATATGGGGAATCTTCTCAAGAATAAGTTGCATATTTAGCTTTAGGGATTATGAAAAAGTCCTAATGGATGCTTTGATGATCTTACATTGCATACAGGAAAACTGCAAACATGCTGAATATGCTTGGGTTGGGAATGTATTCTTTTGAATAAATTAATTTGAGATTATGCCATATTAGTCAGCATAATGTGGCCACAAAAATGATTTACTTCCCAGCGCTGCTAAAATTTGTCTTCTTAAGCAAGATAAAGCAGTTAAGCACCAGTAATTACCGCCCTAGGTTTCTCAAATAAATTTTACAAAAAGTGAACCAACGAGCAGTAGGCTCTCAGCTCTGCTGTAATAGTTGCAGTGAAGACCCTGCGCCCCTCTGGAGGGCCGGGTCAGGAGACTGGGTTAGAACAGGGGTAATTTCACATGGGAACTCGGCCTCTGTTGGAGGTTGGGACTGCTTTGGGTGGGACCTGTGGGATGTGACCTGTCCGTGTAAGTGATACTAGGTCACCCAGCTGCTGACATAAGGATTCTCACCACTGTGCCCATGGCCGGCCACATCCATCTAGAAGGACAAAGAGCGGGCCACAATAGTGATGTAGTTTGGGATCAGAACTGGGAGAAGGGGAGTGTGTTAGTGCACTAGGGCTGTCGTAACAAAACTCCACAGACCGGGGGATTCAACATCAGAAATTTATTTCCCTCACGGTTCTGGTGGCTGGAAATCCCAGTAAAGGTTCTAGCCGAGTTGGTTTCTTCTGAGGCCTTGCTCCTTGATTTGCCCATGGCCGACCTGTTGCTGCCTCTTCACTGGTCGTTCCCCAGGGGATGGGCCCCTGGATGTCTCACTGTGTGTCCTCCTCTGTTCTCAGAAGGACACCACTCAGACTGGATTAGGACTCACTCGAACAGCCTCATTGTAACTTAATCACTGCTTTGAAGGCACTGTCTCAAATACGGTCACATTCTGAGGTGCACCGAGGCCAGAACAGTACAAAATATTTTTGTTTGCCTAATGGATTAAATCAGTCCTGTCAACTGGAAATTCGGTTTCTATATTGAAATTGAATCCAGAGGGATCATGACTTCTGTCTGGCAGGTAGATAAGGGCTATATTCTATGTTAGATAGAATAGATGGTGGCCAAAGAGTCAATTCTCCTATAAAGTCACACGAGTAGGTCCATGAAAGATGTCATAAAACATACTTTCCATGAATCAATAGCATTTCCAAAGGAAAGGACTTTAATGGAAATATGTGCTATGCTTGCAGCATTGCCTAAGACAAACAGTGGAGAGAGTAAAGAGCAATATTGTTTTTCTCTCTCAATTGTTTTTTTTTATTTTAAAGATTTTATTTATTTATTTTTAGGAGAGGGGAAGGGAGGGAGAAAGAGAGGGAGAGAAACAGCAATGTCTGGTTGCCTTTCACGTGGCCCCCACTGTGGACCTGGCTTGCAACCCAGGCATGTGCCCTGACTGGGAATCGAACCGGGACCCTTTGGTTCCCAGCCTGCGCTCAATCCACTGAGCTACACCAGCCAGGGTTTCAATTGTTTTTTATACATATCTTTCTATATCTTTTATATGTGTATATATTTTATATATGTGTTTATACACATCTTATCTATGTATGTTATTATAATATAAACATGTATTTTATACTATATATGTGTGTGTGTGTATATATATATATATGTATATGTATCTTTAAGCCTAAAACTGCCCTCGGCAGGACCATATGGAAGAAATGGGCCTGGCTGGTTTAGCTCAGTGGATTGAGAGCAGGCTGGGAACCAAGAGGTCCTGGTTCGATTCCCAGTTGGGGCACATGCCTGGGTTGCAGGTCGTGTCCCCAGTGAGGGCCATGTGAGAGGCAACCACACATTGCTGTTTCTCTCCCTCTCTTTCTCCCTCCCTTCCCCTCTCTCTAAAAATAAATAAATAAATAAAATCTTTAAAAAAAAAAAGAAATGGTATTCTGGGCCAAAGGCCGCCAGCCAATTGTGCTTTAACGATGCACTTGAGGCCTCCCTTTGAAAAGCCGAGTGCCATCATTGGTCATTCTTTAGTTGAATGGACAAGGTGCCCCAAGGCATCTTCCAAACACTTTTTCATTTATACTTTAAAGATAAAAGGCAGCAGCTCCTTCTAACACATTAGATCAAGGCTGCTAGACAAACAGAGAGAACAGAGGACAACAATAAGTGCGCCTTTATCTATTTCTATGCTAGCTGACTGGCTTCACTACATCAGCTCTCTACTGCACCAAAACCTCCATGTCTAATGATGATGATGATGGTAACAATAGTAATAGTAGTGGCAGTTCATGTTTACTGGGGGCTTACTGTGCACCAGACATTGTTCTGGGTGCCTTGTGTACGTTGACTTATTGCATGACGTGATGATGATTATACTAGGAAGCCAATTACCAATATTAACAGTGCCATCCCATTTGGCAGATAGGAAAAATGAAGACAGAGAGGTGAAGTTCCTTGAACAAGATCACAGAACTAGTAAGTGACAGCACTGGGGGTTGGACCCAGCCAGCGTGTCTCTGGCCCTCACTTGTGTTTGTGCTGCTCTATACTGCCTCATCAAAGCACTTTGTTACCTCCCAGAAGATCACCCCCAACTGCAAACCTCAGCCTACCTCCTCCCTCTTCCACCCTCCTTAGTAGCCAACAAATGACTCTCTAGGCAGCTTCCTTGTAGGTTTACTTTTAAGATCACATATTTGCATGTCAATCATATCCATTAAAAACATGAAACTTGGCCACATTTTGCTCTTTGTGATGCTTGTATTCTTGTCTTCCCCCACTGGGTCGATCCCTTCTCAGAACGTGGATCATGCAACAAAGTGAGCGGTCATGTACTGAGAGGAGCCTACTTTCTGCCTTCACCTTCTGAGCTTACCCAAGTCCCACTGCCAGGCAGAGTGCAGGGCACTTAGTAGGAAGGGATAATGACAAAAACAAATAAGCATGGTCTCTGCAAAGAGCTGACATTCTAATCACAGCATTTCTCAACGCTGGCCGCACATTCAAATCACCTGGGGGGGCTTCAGCATAAATACCTGTTCCCTCACTTCCCCCCCACAGCATTTTGAAGCAGAATCTTGGGGGGTGAGCCCAAGACAGTGGTAGTTTTTCTGGAGATCCCCCTGGTGCCTCAAAGAAGCAGACCGGGCTTTCTTATTATTGCCAAGACACACATATAAGTTAGTAATTATAAGACCCTGTTGTTAGAGTCACAACAGAGTGCTATAAATAGCAGGAAGGCACAGAGCCACTGCTTCCAGCTAGGGACCCTGCAGAGGCCTTCACAGAGGAGGAGACACAGACCTGGTCTAATTGGATGCATAAATGCTCACAGGGTAGAAGGGATGGGATGGGGAGCCTGGATATTCCTGGTAGATTGAAGAGCAAGCACAAAGACACAGGGCTAGGGAAAAGGAAAACCAATGTGCAATTATGAAAACAAATATAGTTCTTCAAGACTAAATAGTAGGTAGATGTTGGAGGGCAGGAGCCAGACCATTGATGGCCTTGGGTGCCATGCTGGCTGCTGCACTTTAATCCTGCAAGTGAGGGTCCTGGCTATTGTAGCCTGCTTATAAACCAATACCCTCCTTCCCTTAGGTCATGTAAAAGAGAATTGGGTATTTTTCTATAGAAATTTTACTATAAACCTGAGAGAGGAAAATAGGATGAAAACCTAAGAACAGCAAAGACATACAAACTAAATAATTTTTGCTATATAATTAATATATGGGACACATGTTTGTTACCCCTAAAAACACTGTCAGGTAAGACCCCTTATCAAGTAAGGGCCATCTTCACTTCTTTCCCATGCATGTCTTTTAGCTCACATTAGCTCTCCAGGGGAGAAAGGCAATTTTCGTCTGATTTCAGTTTTCCTGCAAAGGAAGTGAAAATGTCAGGAGTCTCCTGTTTGTGGAACATGGGATGCTTCCAAACCTTGTTTATATATCAAAGATAGAAGATGGTCAAAGAGTTCCATCTGTGCATGGGGGTCCCATTTCCCCCTGTTCCCCAAGTGCTTTAATAAATCTCTCCCTGGGAGACATGGGCCCTGTAAAAGGCCCCAGCAGTTTAATCAGATAATTATTTCTGTTTATTTCTAATTCCCAGCATTTAATGAGATGATTATTTTGCCCAATTAGTAGTGCCAAGAAACTACATTAAGGATGGTCAGTCACTAGTTGTACGACTTGCAAGTGATTTCACCTCTTTGAATCTCACATTTCTCAGTTGCATCATGAGAGGTTTTGCTCAGTTGCGACCAACTCTAAGATTCTGTGACTTTGGTGGATTCTAAACTTTTTCCAGCCCTGAAGTTTGGTGATCAAAATCACTTCTGATGCTAACTCACTGTGATTCCTCTGGCAGCCCATGAAAGCTATTTTACACCTTGACACCCCCCAGAGAAATCAGCTTAAAATGTTTTTCTTTGACAAAAATGTGGGCTTAGTACTTACAAATGCTGTCAGGTTGCGTGCAGTTTGATGGAGATGCTTAAGAAATCTGTCAACAGCATCCTGGGTTAAATTGTTGAGCAAGCGAACCAATCCTGTACTAACGTCCTTGAATATTTTCTGACAGCCTGCGATAGCTTTTTTAGCTCTTTATGTTCTGGAGAGAGCTTCTTAAAGAGGGGTGAGTCTTTCTGCATTAAAGAATGTCAAATGTGGTTCAGTCACTGACATTTGAAGGGCATTCTAGGCAAGGCTGCCCTAGCTCTCTGTTGGAATGTCCAGAAAAGTTCTTCTGTATCTTAATCCAGAGAAAACTATTCTGATGTTTCTTCATAGAAGATCAACGTTAATTCTTGTCTACACATTTGAATGTCACCAAAAAGCTTTAAAGCCATGGCTTTGGACACACAAAATTAAGACAAATGACTCAGGACCTATTTGGGGTGCCCCTGTCTCTTTCCGTGTCAGAGCTTCATTCCTTCTCTTGTGTCCCAAGAACCATCTCAACTGTTTGCATTAACAGTTTAGAATTGAAGCCGCAAAGACTAACTTAGTCACACTTCACACATATTCTGTAAATGTGAAAAATACTGCTCAGCTTTGATTGCTGCCCAGATGATGCCATTATTATTATTATCATTATTATTATTAAAGTGTGTATGATTTTCTGTATTCATATAAGCATTCCAGTTCCCTGGTACTCAGAGACTGGTTTGCGACCAGCACTATCAGCATTACCTGGGGCCTTATGAGAAACAGAGAATCTGAAGCCCCAGTCCAGACCTGCTGAATCATAATCTGCACTTGAACAAAATATCCAGGTTATTTGTAAGTACATTGACGTTTGAGAAGCATTGGCTTAGAGTATAGGCTTTGCAGTCAGACTAGCCATGTGACTAAAGCAATGAAAATAAAACTTGACATTTACCAAGGGTTTGGTTGTGCCGGAACTGTGCCCAAGTCATCTAAATTCAATAACACCTCTGAGCCCCTGGGTTCTTTTTTATAGAACAAAAACAAAGATAAAAGACTTACTTTATATGGCAAATGGCACCACCGAACTGCTCCATCCTAAAACCCAGCATCACCCTTGATTCTTCCCTCTCTCCCCACCTTTATCCAGTCCTGACTGCCGGACCTCCTCCAAACTCTCTCAAGTCTATCTACTTCTCTCTGTATGTAAGCCCAACAACTTTTAAACATTTTATTTGTCAATTATAATTTCCATTCAATATCATTTTGTATTAGTTTCAGGTGTACAGCAGAGTGGTCAGACAATCATATACTTTATAAAGTGATACCCCTGATATTGCAAGTACCCACCTGGCACTATATATAGTTATCACAATATTATTGACCACGTCCTCTGTGTTTGTACAGCTAACAACTTAATCTTAATCATCATTCCCCTGCCTGGACACTGCAGTGGGCTCTTGACTGGTCTCCATGAACTACCCATCTCAATCCAGTCCATTCCCCATGTAACATTAAAATATATGATTAAAAACCTTAACCATGAAATGCCTAAAAGCAACCTATAATAAAAGCTGATTTGTAAGACATCATTTCCAGATATAAGCAGAGCAACCTGAGTGTGACCCCAGAGAGGCATATTTGATGCAGTTCTCATGGATTCTGGGGAAGAGGAGCCCAACTTGGAATATATAAATGTAACTCCATCCTCCTCAGGAAACCAGAGGATCTCACCACACCTCAACAAGGTAGATTCTGTCTGTCTACTGATTCATTGATCGACCTACATATCTATGTATCATATCTATCTCTGTCTCTCTCCCTTTCCCTCCTCTCCCTCCCTCCTTTATAAATGGATGTGGCAAGCTAGCACTGAGATCAAGCACTTATCTCCCTCAGGCCAATCTTCCTGTTATCTAGGCTGCCTTCTGAGTATAATTTGGATTCTTATGAAAATTTTCCTACAGGAGAAAATGTACTGATAATACAGATTGACGGGTAGTCAATCTGTCTACCTATCAGTCTTGTTCCTTGATATATTAATAAAGTTGCATTGTTTTATTCATCTGTCCTTCATGAGGTCATCCCCCCAGTACCAAACAACTCTCGGTAGACCGACTAAATCATGTTCTTGATATTTGTATTGATTTGGTTGCATAATAAACCACCCGAACCGGTAGTGGCTTATAGCCACAACAATTCATCGATTATCAGTACATTTTCTCCTTTAGGAAAAACTGAGTCATCAATTTAAATTGGGTGAAACTGGCTAGTTTTACTGATTTGCGCTACCCTGGTCAACCTTGGTTACAACTCACACACGTAGCTGTAGTCAGCTGCTAGACTGACTGGGGGCTGGCTTACTCTTTGCTCTCCTCCATGTGGTGCCTCACCCTCCTACAGGCTACCCTGGGCTTGGTGGCAAGATTTAAGAGCACCAAGAGGATGAGCCCTGATGCACAAGCACTTTTCAAATCTGTGCTCATGTCACATATGCTTTTGTCCCTTTGAGCAACTCACAAGGCTAAGCCCAGAGTCAGTGTGGGAGGAGACTACTAAAGGGAAACCATGAACACATTGAACCATCCTTGCAATCCACTCACCAAGCACCCAAGGCTGAGAGCCAGTTCACAGTGATGGCATCAAGGAACCACCATCATGAAAACCACGCAGCTTCAGACATTGAGTCATTGTAGATTTCTAATTCGTGCAGCAATTACAATATTCTACACCATTTCCTTAAAGTAAGGTCAACCCATGTGTATGTCATAGATTCAAATAAAAAACTCTTAACCCACAGGAGGCACAGCCACCTCTGGCTGTCATTACTGTGAACACGAAGTGTTGATGGCATGGTTCATAGCCATTCTGTATTGTCAGGAATGGGAGCAGACACTGGGGAGCCAAGTCTACCCTTTGGCATCTGGGGAATCACAAGTTTCAGAGTCTATAGGAGATGACAGAGTTTTCTGGCCCTTCATGAAATTTGATTCACTATGTTATACTACTAGAGCAAAAAGAATAAAAAAGAAATCATATATGTGTTTCCAAAGTACAATGAATTGGTGAAGATAACTTTGTACTAACAAAGCTAAATTAAAACTGCTCTAAAGCAGTTGCATTAGAACTATGGAAGATTTCAAAAACACAAACCCCATAAAATCTAGGTTATCTTCTGCAACATTCCATGAGTATTATGTGCCTGCGGAGATGCCTTGTGAGCTTTCTCCCCAAGTCCTAAATAGGAGGTAGGACATCAGCCCCACTCTTTTTGACATCACCCATCAAACTATGTAGAAATTTTTTACTCATGCATACTTACCTCCTGAGATTCAGCCATTAGCATGTGAAAAAGGGCACTGATGTCTATTTTGTTAAAATGTCCCTCTCTTCCCTTGGGTCTTTCTCCCAGAACCAAAAAACTTCCTGTTCCGGTGGAATAGAAGCATCTCTCCCCCACATCTTTCTTCTCATCTTTAAAATCTTTGATCCCTCCCATTTCTTCTCCAGTCATAACCCTTATGACTCACAAGATCGTGGAAGAGGAGGAACACCTACGAGGAAGTAAAAACTATATTGAGATATTATTTTCAAAATATTATCACCATCCTACAGGTTTTCAAAAGTATATTTTTGTTTCAGCAGAAATGGAAACTTTCCCAAGTCTAACATAAAAGAAGTAATGCCTGCGAGATAGCAAGAATATCCCAAAACTTGGAATAAACGATGAGGCAGAAAGGGATTTTATGTTGGTTACAGGATCACTCTCACAATTTCTCTCTTGTTGTCCCTCTTGTTCCTTTCTATTCGCCTCCCAGATATTAATGGATGCATGGCTGTATAGTGGCCAAAAACGTGGTTGTGGTCAGGACACATGCTTTTGAATCCTATATTCACCACATTTCCCTGAGCCTTATTTTCCCTTTTTGTTGTATGAGGATAAAAAGGCCTTTCCTCACAGCATTGTGATGAAAATGGAATAAGAAAAGGTACATAAGCAGGCACCTAGTTCAGTTCCTGACCTAGAGTGGATGCTCAGTAAACAGCAATATCATTGTACCATCAGCTGATACATTTTTCTACTCAAAGCGTAATATCTAACATCTCAATCCATCTTGTCCCGTAGCGCTCCCTCCAGCCTGCAGGTGTTACCCGCTTGCATTATCAACTTTACTCTTTTCACAGCTCAGCCTTTCTCTGCGGAGGCTTCTCAGCAGATCTGCACTCAAATTCTTCCCAGGGCTGGGGCAGGTAGGAGAGAGGAGGATAGGAAATTTCTTACCACCTGCCTGCAATGTGGATGCCATTCTGTTTGCATAATCTCTTTATGCAATGCCTTGGGTCCAAATAGCCCATGAAGCACTTTATAAACTTTACTGACTCTACAAAGCATGTTGCAAAGGGAAAGTACTAGGCCCACCACTGAGATGGCGCCCCTCCAGGGTACGGTGAAGAGGTTGCAAAACCTGGCACAATAGCTCTTCCCAGCAATTAGGAAGGCAAGTAAGAAGAAACGCTTCGACTTAACCTCAGGGCAGAGAGGAACTGGAATCTTATGAGGAAATGACCCTAGTGGAAGTGTAATAAGAAAAGAGAGATGCCTGGCTTTCATAACCACGGGTAGCTGAGAAATTAGATTTGTGATGCACCTAGAGATTTAATTTGTTTTCTTCATGCCAGCATAACGCTTGGAAAATAATAGATCAGAGCATCTTACAACGTGGGTGGGGAGGGCTACATCAGTCACTAGAGGCATTTTTAAATATGCGGATTCCTAGACTCACCCACCTCCCTGGCTGATCCAGGCCATTTAGATTAAGGCCTGCTTATGTGCATTCAAAGCTACCTTTTGTCATCAATGTATGTCCCAAACATTGTCTTTTGTTTAATTTCTATCATGTTATACTGCTCTTAGCTGGGAGAGCAGCAGAGGGGCAAGAAAGTCCTGAAGCAATGCTGAGGCACTGAGCTTCCTATGGGCCATAGAAATAGAGAAAACCTGCCCCCTTCCCCCTACCCCGTCCACGAGAGAAACGGGGCATTGAAGAGTACAGCCTTCTTCCCTCCCACAAACTAAGAGATTCCCACGGGTCCCACCATGGGGACCTCTATTAGCCTCTTTCCAAATGTATATTTTCAAATCCCATAAGGACTTTTTAAGTCAGCAGGTTATACCTTGACCTTTTTTTTAAGGCACTGGTTTTTGATGTTTTTCCAATCACTGTCTGCCTGAGACTGATAGGCACCATGAATGCTCTCCTCTCAAAGAAATGTGCTTGCATACAATAAATACATAGCAGATAACTCAAAGTCTTATGATTTAAAGAGTGGTCCCCACACCAGGAGCATCAGCCTCACCTGGGAGCTTGTGAGAAATGCAGATGCCATTTGTGACAGCATGGATGAAACTTGAAGGCATTAGGCTAAGTGACATAAGTCAGAGGGAGACAAGTACTACATGATCTCACTTACATATGGAATCTAAAAATAGCTGAATGCATAGAAACAGATGAGTGGCTGTGAGGGGTGGGAGATGGGAGGTAGGCAAAATCGGTGAAGGAGGTCAAAGGGTACAACCTTCCAGTAAGGAAAGCATTGTGGCTGTGGTAGGCAATAGCGTATTATATATTTGAAAGTTGCTAGTAGAGTAAATTTCAAAGGTTTTCACCACACAAAAAATTGTGACTATATGAGGTGATGGATGTGCTAACTAACCTTCCTGTGATGATCATTTTATGACACATACATGTTTCAAATGACTACATCGTGCCTCTTAAACTTATATAATGTCACATGTCAATTATATCTCAGTAAAGCTGAGAAAAAAGAAATGTACATGCTGGTCTCAATAGATGCAGAAAAATCATTTGACAAAATTCAGTATCCTTCCATGATAAAAACTCAAGAAATTGGCTATTAAAGGAACATACCTCAATATAATAAAGGTCATATATGACAGACACACAGCTAACGTCATACTCAATGGGGAAAAAGTAAAAGCTTTCCTGATGAGATCAGGAACAAGGGAAGGGTGCCCACTCTCACCACTCCCATTTACCATACTAGTGGAAGTCCTGGCCAGAGCAACTAGGTGAGATAAAAAAAAATAAAGACATTGCAATCAGGAAAAGAAGAAGTCAAATTACCTCTGCAGATAGTACGATATCATATGGATATAGATATGGCTGCTCAGTGCAACAGAAAACTTTACTTTCCCTCTCCCTACTCAACAATATCACTATCCATTCTGAGGACTGAGTTTTTCCAGCCCCTTAAGTGAAATCTAGAACAGGGTCCATGATTTTCCTCATCATCCTTAGATTTGAAAATCTTCTGGCAACTTCAGTTCCCCAAAACCATATGAGTTCAATTATGAATATGTCCAGTCTAACTTAACAACTTAAACTGCTGACTTCAGTTACAGCTGTCCTCTCCCTCAGCCCCCAGGCTGCCCCTAGGGAGGGGGATGAACAGGCTTTTCTTGACTTCCCTTCCTGCCTTCTCCTCTTTCCCAGTTCAGCTCCAGGATGCCTCTAGGTCTAGAGGCATATGGAAAGAGATGCCTCCATTTCTGATTGCTGATTTCTAGTCTTCAGAACTGTGAAAGAATAAATTTCTATTGTTTTAAAAGCAGTCAGTTTGTGGCAGTTTGTTACAGCAGCCCTAGGAAACTAATACTGCCTACTTTAGCCGTTTCCTTGTCTATATTCTTTCATCATGAGTCTGGTTCCACTCTCTGCATGCTCACTGAGCCAGAGGACACACGGAGCAAACTCTGTCTAAGAGGTGCCTGTGAAGCCCCCCTAACTGACCTGAGGTGAGAGTGAAGCTGCCACTTTCACCTCCACCATGGGATGAAGAAAGAAGAAATGTCACACAACTACAGAGTCCAAAGAACTGATCCCTCTCTCTTTCCTGGACTCTCAACCATCAATCCTCTTGCACACTTGAATTGATGTTGAGCTACGGGTCCAAAGTTATGTATGGCTTAACCCAACTCCTCATGCAGGAACAGAGTATTCAACCTTTTTTGTTCTTTAATAACAGCCTTTGAGACCTTAGCAAAAACTAAGACAGGTAGAATCCCATTTTCAACTCTTAATACATGGTAGGGCAAAACATTTGGTTTTCTGTTACCTTGGAAACTACTTTCTAATTTCTAATCATGTTCAACTATGATCTGATAAGCAGCTAAGGTCCTCTTGCTAATTGTGTAAGTCAACCAGAAATAAAACAGTGTTCTAAAAGCATCAGAATTCATGTTCCCTCGAGTCCTCATAAAAATCATCATATCCACTGAAATTATAATCGTGTACTATTTACAAAGCAAAGTCTTTATTTTTCAAAGTCAAAGGATAAGTAAAAAAAGGAATTTTCCAAAATATGCACAGGTACCTTCCAGATTTTGCATAGGTTGTATTCCAAGAGTTTATCTGTAAGATTTTTGACATTTAGAACATATTTGCCAACAAAATTATGTTCAAAAGGTGATTGATTTTGCAGAATAACCCCAAAACTTAATGCAGCTTGATTGTGTTTATTTTGGTGTAAGAAATATATCTTGAGCCACACCTTTCTGCCAGGCACCAAGCTGAGCATCAGTGTTGTAGCAGTCACTGTTAATGCCCCATCCCTGACACCCAGAGGCTCAATAAATATTGCATGCATTGATTCATTAATGAAGAAATAATTGAATCTTAGCTGAGGGAGCATGAACTTTCAGCCTGACACACATGGATTTGAACCCTGGGTCCATCTTTTACTTGTTTTATGACACTGTGAAAATCGCTTACTCTCCATGAACCTCATTTTCCTAATGTGTGATCTGGAGGAAATTAAATGCTGTGAGGATCAAATGAGACACAGTCTGTAGAGCAGCAGGTAGAAAGCCTTGCAATGGGCATTTAATAATGTTAATATCATTATAATCCTCTTGAATGAATTAATACCTGCTGAGTCAGTATGTCAATCAAACACAAAGAACAGTCTCTTCTCTTAAAGTCAGTGTTTCTCAATTGGGAGTGAATTTGACCCCCCCAAGGGAACACTTTACAATATCTAGAGACATTTTGCATTGCCATAACTGGTGACAGAGGCAGTTGCTACTCATTTCTACTGGGTGGAGGCTAGAGATGCTATCCAACTTCCTTACAATGCACAGGACAGTCCCTCAAAACAAAATGAAAAATCCACCCTCAGATGCCAGTAGTGCGGAGTTAAAGAACCCTTGCAAACATAGGATACATGGCTGGGTGGTTCATACTCTTCCTTCTGTCTAACTCCAGCCTCTTCCTTGCTCTTCCCCACCTCCAGCATTCCTAGAATCATGGAATACTAGTGTTGAAAGAGACTATCTTAGTTTGGCTTCAGCGAGAAGCAGACTCTGAGACAAGGTTCAAGTGCAAGTTATTGGGAGACTGAGAAAACAGTAGGGAAGTGAAAAAGTGAATCAGGCAGCAGAAGACAGATAATAAAGGATGCAGAGTCAGCTGCCATGGTGGGCAGCTAGAGCCAGGAGCCAGGGAAGGGCATGTCTCAGAGTTATCCCACCCAGGGACTAGGGAGCTGGGGTATTTATCCATGAACCCACAAGAATCATTAGTTGAGCACTGCTCCAGGGCGGCAGACCCTGACACCTTCTGTCTTCCATATGAATGTGGAAGTAGGATTTGGATGCCACAGAGAGTCCTCAAGCAATAGAATGTAGGTGCTGGGAGCTGGAAGTTGGACCGGCGAGCCCTGAAGTAGTAAGAGTAATGGGTAGGGCGGGACTGTGACAGGTTTTCTACATGGCTTTATCTCAATGGCTGTGTGCTCATGAGTATGGGCTCTGGAGTCTGAGTACTTGGATGCAAATCCTGGGTGCATCATTGACTTGTTCTGTGGCCTTGAACAAGTTACCATTCTAACTTCATTTCCTCCACTGTAGAATACAAATGGCAGTGGTGCCAACCTCAAAGGGCTGCTGTAAGGGTGAAACAAGAAGGCACAAGTGAATCACATGAAATGCCTTGCCCAGACAGACTTAGCTATTATAGTGATTGAGGTCACAATAAGAGCTAAACATGGTCAAGAATTTATCATATTTTGCCATGTATAATGTACATCCACATTCTTGGCCCAAACTTTCAGGAAAAAAAAATCTTCCATTTTAATTTTTAATTCAATTATTTACTTATTTATATTTAGAAGCAAAACCAATGATAGTATTCCAGGGTATTATTTTGCATACGGATATTGTTATTGCTTTCTAGAGTTACACTTTTAACACATAAGCATAAGTAAAAGAATTACAAACATTTACATAAGTATGGAATTAGTATTACCCATGAATAATGTGCACCCTTATTATTTCTCCTCAAAAATTTGGGCAAAACACATACACATTATACATGGCAAAATACAGTACTTCATGCCAGGCACCCTTTTAAGTATGTGGTGTGTACTAACTCATTTAATCTTCCCAGTGACTCCTTGAGGTAGAAGCCATCATTATCCCTGTTTTGGAGGTAAATACAAGATACTGAGAGGTCAGCCCTATAAAGTTGTGGTGCCTGAGATAGCATAGGGAGGTTGGGAACCAGCAGTTATATAAAGAAGGAGAAAAGAACATTCCAGAAGTAGAAAGTATGCAGTGTTCATGTATGCTAAATCAGAGTCTGCTTTCAAATCTTTCTCTCCTTGTGTAGTGACAAAGTGAGACACTGTGAAATATGACCAAATATTTCCTGATGATCCAAGTGCCAGGTGCAATCATTCACATGAATTGCACGGTGACATTTTGCCCAAGCCCTGTGCTCGCCAAAGCAAGCAGTGGGTGGCAGCTTGGTCCTAAGGAATGTGGTCTTTTTTTTCACCATAGTCTGCAATTACAGTGAAACCTGACCTTTGCAGTTTCATTTTCAGGCTTTTGAAATGAAGATGTCGGGATTCAAAATTGGACAATGTTGTCAGTAGGGAGACGCCTGGAAGCAGAGGAATATTTATGGTAATAAAAAACTTGAGCTCTCAAAGGACCAGCTAAATTACAGTTGGCACAAGGCATATTAGAGCTTGTCCAGATTTACTGTCAGCCCTCTGAATTCATGGCCTTAAAAGGCAATAAATTGTTGGAGGAGTATACCGCTTAAACGGATCAGAGGTAAAATGAAAATGGAGAGCCTATAAAGTAAAAATTATTGAATTCCAAATTTTTCTTGTAAATTTTATCAACATATATAAGATCTTGTGACATGAACTGGGGTGTTTGTTATTGAGGAATCTGAAATTCCTGTTGCCACCTTATCCCTCATTCTGATTTCCCTCCCTACCCCTTCCTCCCATCTTGGTGTGCGGAGCGGGGGGATGTTTCAAGAGGTTTGAAGAAGGGAAAAGATTGAGCAGGAGCCAGCAAATGGGTTCACATCAGTTTGCTCATTTACCCCATTCTATGTTTGCCCTTTAGTGCTATAAAACTGCGAACACTGAATCTGAACATTGAAAACACTTTTTTAGAAAGCAAACTTCACCAGGACTGTCCTGTAAGATTTTCTGGTATTAAGCATGGATTTGTTTTCTTTCATGACACACCCATCTGTAATACAGATATCCTTAATTTACAAGTAAATTTAACACATTTATCACACAAGAAAATACTATACCAGCATTATGTGCAGTAAAATAAGGGAGTGATGATTAAACATTTACTCGTATTCATCCCATCTTTAATAAGCAAAATATTTCTCCTAAGAAAGCCCAGAAGAAGTGGAAAAAATATGTGTGAACATAAAAGAATGCAGAACAAGGTGCCATGGATGGTGAAAAGCTATATCGTAACCTCACTTAACGGGTTGACAGGCTTGGGCTGCCTCAGCCCCATATATTCACTTGGGTACAATGATCAGCCAACTCGGCCTCTCTTATAGTCTCTAAACACACACCATCTACTTTTCCAGTGGCAGTGCAAGCAGAAGCAAAAACTACAAGATGAATAGGAAACATAAACAGCCTTTAAGTGTGCTTCCCCTAGAATACCCAGGCTCATGAGAGTCGGAGGTGATACAACCATACCCAACCTGAGGAATATAATCCCCCAAAGCCCTTCTTTTCTCACACCAGCTCTTGGGAAATGAGATTCGACACCCTCCTATTATAACTGAGTGCAATTTTTAACAAGCAGGACCATGAGCAAAAATCTTTCTTATGTCTAATTTAAATTTTTAATCTTGTACTTTAAACCACTTTCCCCTTTGGTTGCCTTTACTAGAAATAGAGGAATTTTCATATACCTAAAGTCCATTTTCTTATTTCCCTTTATCTTTTCTGGCTGCGCGTGAACTCTCCAAGGTTCCTAAACTTTATGAATTTTGGAGTTTGCAATTACATGGGTTATTTTTAAAAAGTCTTAACAGAGACTGTATATAAGCTCTTTTATTTCCAATTTACTTTATTATTGACACAAATAAATTTCTTTTGTTAAAAAAGTTAAATAGTATAGAAGTATATGGGTTAAAAATGAAAGTTTCATCTCAAACTACTACCCTTCCTGGAAGTAACTATATTTAAAAATGTGATGTGTGCCCTCTTGGACTATGGTCTTCCCATTTACAGACACATGTATGTACATAAACATATAGTATGTTGAATTTTATATAATTTATTTTCTCTTTGTTTCTATCCTTTATCCTTGTTTGTATATTTCTTGGCAATTTTAGATAAGACATACCTGTTCAGTATTAAAATTGCTGTAACCGCAATTGGGAACAGAAGCTAGAACTAGCAATGACACAAACAAATTAGAAAATCATTTCTCACTCACCTTGGCAGAAAGTAGCTGGTTCTTCTCCAAAAGAACCGCCTTTTCTTCCTGGGCACACAGTTCAGTGACGCTTTCCAGATTTCCTTATAGTTGGGCACATCCATGTGACTGAGGTCCACCAATGAGCTATGAGCGAAAATGATGCATACCACTCCTAGGCCTGGGCAATGAAACCCTCCCAAAGGTGATCCCTCATTCCACACGTGAATGGAGTGGACTCCAGGAGCGAGAGCATAGGGGACTCACAAGATACAGGGCCACATCTGTACTTGCCACTTTGAGAGGATCTTTTAAGAGAACACTTGCATGAATGAGAAAGAACTTCCATTGTGTTAAATCACTAAAATTGGGGGTTGTTTGTTACAGCAGTTAGCCTGCCTTGAAGACTATACTCACATAAAATAAACCTGAGTTGAGCAGTCCAGGCCCGGTATGGTGGCTCTGTAGAGTCACCAGAAACCTGAGCTCTTATCTCCTGCCTCACTACCATCCTTAACAACTATGATAGAACTTGGTATTGTCAGCTGTGCATAGTCTCTGGACCTTATGGGAGAACTGAATGTACCAAGTCTCATATGAGATCTCAAAAAACTATATAGACTTCCCCAAAGCTCCCAAGAAATTTCTCTCTTCACTCAAATTCTCTAGGAGCCTCTCTCTTGCCATGTCTTCCCACAAGGCCACTGGATGAAAACCAGGGGTAATGGTCTGGGTGTATCAGGATTCAGTGTTACTGGCCTTAGGCCATACCCAGCTTGAGGCTGACCTGCAGTATTATGGTTCTCTTGGCCCCTGGAAGGTAGTCCTGACTTCTTGCTCCCCATCGGGGACATAAATTGCCCTCTGTGAAGATGCTAGCCTTCTGTTCATATTGGTTGTGGCAGAGATTGTTGAGGTGTTTACGAAACCCATCTTCTCTTCTTCTTGGGCACACAGCTAGACTACATTTCCCAACTTCCCTTATACTCAGGTGTGGTCAGGTGCCTTAGTTATGGTCCATGGATTATGGGTTGAAGCGATGTGCACCGCTTCCAGCCATGGCCCATAGGGATGTTTGTCAGCTTTCCAGTATATGTGGATATATTTGTAATGCCTAGATAATTATAAAGTTGTAAATTAAGTGTGAGAGGAGCAAAGAAGACATTTTGGGGGGAAAAGAGGAAATAATAGAAAAGGATACATTTTTGAAAAGAGAGAAAGGACAGAATGTATGTACATATACATCCAAAAGAGATACCTGAAAAAAACTGTGAGGGCCAGATAGAGTGCCTACATCATTTCTGTTGGTTTAAGATAAACCACTATTAATATTAAATTCTAAGCCCAAACAACAGATATAAAATCTTCTGTGACAGCTAAGGTGTGAGTGCATAACAAATACCTGTATTAGTGGCTTTGGTGGCAGATACAGGTGGGTTCACATCCTGGCTCTATCATTTATTAACTGCATAACTTTGCACAAACCATTTAGTGACACTAGCCCTCAGTTTTACACCTTAAAATGGAGATAAAAATACTACCTATCTATTAAGTTAAATTAGTGATTTAAATAAAATGCTTAGAACATAGCCACTACTTATTAAATTAACAATTAGTGGCAGAGACATTTACTGCTCCCTGAATGTCCATGTGGTCCCCCATATTTCCTTTAAAGTTGGACAGGACTATGTACCTGGTTCTGGCCAATGGATGGTGAGTCCGTGATGTGTGTCACTTCAGCATTGAAGAAGCAGTATATAAACTTTGGTCCTCTTCTGCTCTGGAGAATTGATCACCGAGGCAATAAGATAAGGTGGCAAAGGCACAGGGTGGAAACAACCTGGATTGCTGACTCATCCTCTCTTATTAGACTTTGTGTGAATAGGAAATATACCTTTGTGGGGGCCATGCACTAATGCTTCAAAATCAGCTTGTTACTGCAGCATGGCCTGGCATAACCTAACTAATGCACCGGTATGATGTGGTCTCATCACACACAATTAAATAAATCCGTTATATGATTTTCACCAAAAAAATGAAATATCATTCTGCCCCACTTCTCGCTCAAAAAGTACCTGATCTAGCATGAGTGTGAGATAAGAAACGTCAATGTGCAGCTGCACTGTCATTGGGTCTCCATTTTTTTCTGCCTCTTACATAGGTGAGGCATCTCACTAACTAAATATAACTTCAATTTTTAAAGACACATATTTTTATATACAATATACCCCCCAAACAGACAACTATTTTACGTCATGCTCAATAGAAAAGCAAAAATCAGATTTCTCTTCCAAAGTTGGAGGAAAATATGACTGTGTTGGCTTACTAAGAGAAGGTAGATCTCTTGCCAGTGTGGCACATTGCCTAATGGTTTTGAAGGATAATTTTGACCACAGAGCCTTCCTAGCTAAATAAATGCCAACTTCTGTCCTCTACTGCCACATTGACTTGAACAGCATACTTCAGAGCCTCAGTCCAATGGATGGCCTTCTGGTCAGGGCTATTGGATCCAAGTTGGGGTGAAAGAGGGAGATTCACATCACCCCTCCACACCGACACCTCCCTCTTGTATCTCTCTACAAGAAGGGACTTCCGCACCTCTCCACCTGCTGTCCAAGAGTCCGTGAGAACACCTTCAATCTCTCTCCCCAAAGGCTCCTCACAAAAGAAGGCATGAAAAACCCAATTGGTTAGGGTCTAGGGTATACGTAGAATGATATTTTTCTTCATCAACAGGGCTATGGTAACTTAAAAGCCACAATTCCATCAGGCACCTTCTGTCTTTGCTTTTCATGAGTTCATGTGGCATTTCAGGAGACAGTCCTCCATCTTCATATCTCACACCCACGGGATGGGTAAGGGTAGTTTCCGTTTGTGACATAAAACTTTATGTTCATATCCAGTCACATTTTTAAAACTATGCTAGTGACTATTGATTGTATTTATCACATTATGCATTGAATACAGTCTACTAAATGTGTTTTCTTTCAAGAAAGTGTTTAAATATATAAGCTTAGGGGGAATTTTCAGGACGAGTAAGCTGGTAAAAAACCAGTAAATTTGAAACACAGGGGCTGCTCCTCCACCCCCTGGAGTCTCCACTGGAAACATCAATAATATCACGTATCCATCAACTCACCCGAAGCCTTCTGTGTAGCCTTCTTCGGCTTCATTTTCCTCCCTCCACGCCCTCACAAATGACCATTCTCCTGAAACTGGTATCTTCCATTCCCATGCTTCCCTTTATGTCTTAGCTTCATATGTATGTATCCATAAGCAAAATGTCACTGCTTTTCATGCTTGTAAATTATTCTGGTAAATGATAAACTAAATGGTACTTTCCAATGATAATAGTATCATACTTCCTGCATTCCTCTACATCATGCATTCTCAATGGGATGATAATTGGTTCTGCGAGGAGAAAAAGTCTTACTCTCTGATGTATGAGACAGATATACATTCAGTACATAAATATACACAGTATGCCTGAGGTATTACAATTTTATGAGAGGGAATTAGGAATAAATGTCTAAAAGGGCTCTTTTGGGAGGCAACAATGAGAAATATGTTGAGAAACACCATTCTACATTCTGCTATTTTTCACTTAGTTCATGTCTGGAAGACGCATCCATGATGATAAGTGTAACTAGTTGATCCCTTTTTCACTCTGAGGAGCATTCTGATGCATGCATATATCACAAGTTATTTATCCATTCTTCTGTGGAGAGTGCTGTCAGTCAGAGAGGTACCTATGGATGTCCTTGAGCATGTCACACTTAAGGGAGTTTGTTCCCAGATATACACCCAAGAGTGGCACTGCTGGGGCTTGAGTGGCAGCGTATTCAGCCTCAGTGAATGTCGGTGAAGCTGTCACAGAACCACTTAGATTCAAGGGAAGAGACGCAAACTCCACCTCTTGAAAAGAATTTCAAACAATGTGGAACCATGTTTAATTGAAAAGAAGAAAGGAAAAGTCTCTGTGTGGGACATACTCTACTTTCACCGAGTCTCCTGTTTTTGTGGACTCTGTGCTTATGGTCTGTCCTTAAGGTTGTTTTTCTGCTCAGGAACCAGTATTCTGGGGGTTTGTATGTATGTTTTAAAAATCATTATTTGATTTATTAAAGTTACAAATTCAAAAATCAAATTTGTTAAGTTTGTAAAAGCTTAAAATGTTCTACATACAAGACTAGCACAATTTAGGAATAACTTTTAAAAGGCCCTTGAATAATATTGGTCCCGTTTAAAACTTAATAAAATGTCTTTAAGCATTTTTAACTAAATTTACAAATTTAATAAATTCAATTTCCCTTTTTTAAATTTCTTTATTGTTCTTCAATTACAGTTGTCTGCATTTTCTCCCCTCCCCTCCCCCCACCCCATCCAAACCCACCTCCCTCCCTTGTTTCCACCCTCCCCTTGGTTTTGTCCATGTATCCTTTATAGTGGTTCCTGAAAACCCTTCTCCCCACAGTCCCCTCCACCCTCCTCTCTGGCTATTGTGAGATTGTTCTTGATTTCAGTGTCTCTAGTTATATTTTGCTTACTTTTTTCTTTTGTTGATTAAGTTCCAGTTAAAGGTGAGATCATATGGTATTTGTCCCTCACCACCTGGCTTATTTTGCTTAGCATAATGCTCTCCAGTTCCATCCATGCTGTTGCAAAGGGTATAAGCTCCTTCTTTCTCTCTGTTGCATAGAATTCCATTGTGTAAATGTACCAGAGTTTCTTGATCCACTCATTTGCTGATGGGCACTTAGGTTGCTTCCAGCACTTGGCTATTGTGAATTGTGCTGCTATGAACATTGGGGTGCATAGGTTCCTTTGAATTGGTGTTTCAGGGCTCTTAGGGTATAATCCCAGTAGTGGAATTGTTGGGTCAAAAGGCAGTTCCATTTTTAGTTTTCTGAGGAAATTCCATACTGTTTTCCACAGTGGCTGCACCAGTCTGCATTCCCACCAACAGTGCAGTAGGGTTCCCTTTTCTCCACATCCCCTCCAACAGTTATCTGTTGCTTTGTTGATGATGGCCATTCTGACTGGTGTGAGGTGGTATCTCATTGTGGTTTTAATT
>PVJI01011655.1:0-10539 GCA_004026765.1 Micronycteris hirsuta | reverse complement strand
TGATGCTGAGCATCTTTTCCTAGGCCTGTGGGCCCTCTGTATGTCCTCCTTGGAGAAGTGTCTGTTGAAGTCTTTTGCCCATTTTGTATTTGGGTTTTTTGTCTTCCTGGAGTGGAGTCGTATGAGTTCTTTATATATTCTGGAGATCAAACCCTTGTCCGAGATATTATTGGCAAATATGTTTTCCCATACACTTGGTTCTCTTTTTATTTTAATACTGTTTTCTTTAGCCATGCAGAAGCTTTTTATTTTGATGAGGTCCCATTTGTTTATTCTTTCCTTTATGCCCCTTGCTCTAGGGGATGTATCAGTGAAGATATTGCTGCGTGGAATGTCTGAGATTTTCCTACCGATGTTTTCCTCTAGGACTTTCATGGTGTCACGACTTATATTTAAGTCTTTTATCCACTTTGAGTTTATTTTTGTGTATGGTGTAAGTTGGTGCTTAAGTTTCATTTTTTTGCATGTAGCCGTCCAGATTTCCCAACACCATTTGTTGAAGAGGCTATTTTCACTCCATTTTATGCTGCTGCTCCCTTTGTTGAAAATGAATTGGCCATAGAGACTTGGGTTTATTTCTGGGCTCTCTATTCTGTTCCATTGGTCTGTCTGTCTATTTTTATGCCAGTAGCAGGCTGTTTTAATTACAGTGGCTTTGTAATACAGTTTGATAGCAGGTATTGTGATCCGTCCTGCTTTGCTCTTCTTTCTCAAAATTGCAGCTGATATTTGGGGTCGTTTATGGTTCCATATAAATTTTTGAAGTGTTTGTTCTATATCTGTGAAATATGCCTTTGGTACTTTAATAGGTATTGTATTAAATCTATAAATTGCTTTGGGTAGTAAGGGCATTTTGATGACGTTGATTCTTCTGATCCATGAGCACAGTATATGTTTCCATTTGTGTCTTCCATGATTTCTTTCTTCAGTGTTTTTTTTTTAACTACTGGCTTTGCAAATAAATCTTTCAAGTTCTTAGGTAATGTTTATAAGTGTAATGAGTTAAATTCATAAACTGGAAAATACTTAAGTACTTGAAATATTCTAATGCAGCTTATAAATTTAGTGAAATTTCAACTTAACAGTACACATCTAAATTAATTACTCAATTTCATAGTTGAAAATTGGAATTAAAAGCCTGACCCAACATGCTAGAGAGGTTAAATTCTTGCAAGCAGTACAAGTACTTAAAATTCTAAATATATATTAGTGCTTTAAAACAAAAATATAGTAATACTCCTACTCTGAGTGTCTGAAACATGTCCACCCTGAATTCCAAGTTTTCCTGGAGTCAGAGGTGGCTAACGAAGTTTATGTCATTGCACACAATTTGGGTGCTGACTTCCCATGTAATTTGAGGGCTTGGCCAGAACATGACTGAATGACTGTGACACTGATGGAACTTACCAGACCATATTTATTCTTTCTAACAGCAACTTGGAAATTTTCTAACAGGGTGGCACAGAGCATCCTTTTGATGTGAGTCATTTTCAAGCCAGATTAGACTCTGTCACCCCCACAAGGTGATTACGTCACTTGACTTAATTTTGCATTTCTTTGGTTCATTAGATATATACATGTGATTTTCCCTGTAATTCAGAAAACCTTTGAACTTGTTTCTTTCTATTAATTCTTACCTCCTGGGACCATATGACTCTTACAGAAATTAAAAGCCCCACCAGATGATCTCTAGATCTCTCTCACGGTTTTGTCTGACCATTTGACTACGAACTCTAAGGTCATTCTACAGAAACTGATTCCTGGGTCCCTGAAGCACACTGGTCAGCGATTTTGGGTTCACGGGTGGGGTTTCCAACACGGGGGCAAGCAATGACCCCAGTCCTGAACACAGAGGCGAGGGTTTCTGGGAAAACGCCGTCACAACATCCCCCTCCGTCCCCTCCTCAACAGAAATGGGCAAAGGAATATGTTACTTCCCCAAAGTATTTCAGAAGCTTAAAGCTTTCCCGAAAATGCCCACACTTTCCTTTGAGAGTCAATTTTACAAAATGATTTAACTTTCTCTCTCTGGCTAAGCAACAAAATGAATACTGACATCTGGGGGTGAGCAGAGCAATTTACTGGATACTTACCATGTACCCTGCTCTATCTCAACTTCGCATTTACAATAACAGCCTTATGAGGTGCAGACTGTCCCCCTTTCCAAGATGAAAACCACTGAGGCTAAGAGAGGTATATCACATGGAAATAGGTCCAGTGAATGGTGGAAATGGATGTCTCAACATACAATGGGTTTTATCAAAGTAAGACACATTTCATCAAATTGGTAGTTTTCAATGTTTGTTTTCAATTTTTCAGGTTTACCTTTAAAGCAGGAGTCAGCAAACTTCCTGGAAAAGGCCAGTTAGTAAATATTCTAGGCTTGGTAGGCCACAGGCCTCTGTTACAACCACAGCACCTGGCTTTGTTACTGAGGGAAAGCAGCCCTGGACAGCATATGAATGAATGGGCATTGCTGTGGTCCAATCAAACTTTATTGACAAAAATCAGGCTGTAGTTGGCTGATGATGGAAATGTTCTGAAACTGGATTGTGGTGATGGCTACTCAGCTCTATAAATTTACTAAAAATCATTGAATTGTAGAGTTAAGATGGCTAAAGTTTATGTTGTATCAATTATACCTCAATAAAGCTGTTATAAACAAAAACGAGTTGACTTCTGGTTTTAGGTCACATAAACACGTTTACTTGCTACAAACATTCTTCTCACATTGAGCAAAACACCTCTTGTCTTTGTATTTTCTTTTCAAATTCCTCTTCAAATTGTATTGATGATATATTCCTCTCAGGATTATCAGAAAATAACTTCAAAACCTGCTGACTCTGCACACAAATGATTTGGCCCTGTGGTTCCTTATTTGTATTTACCTTTTACTTAAACCTACTTCTTTGGGCTGAACAGAGGCAGCCAAAGCTCTACTAAGAAAGACAAAACAGTTCTGGAAAGTTCTTTATCAGCTCACATTCCGAAGGGAGAATTCATCCTTCCGATTTGACATCTATAACCTCGACACTATATACCTGTCGCCCAACCACAGATATGTCTGATCTTTTCACAGCCATTAAATATGCACCATTGCCTGTTTTCATTTATAAATCTGAACATATGATAACCAACTAAAAATTACAACATAGTGTCACTTTCTCTTTATTTTAACATGGCTGTGGAACACATTTTTAGAAAATATTTCAGGGGCTTCCTTTACCGTAGAACTCTAAAAGATACATAGAAGGTTTTTGGTCTCCTCACGGTGTAGTAAATGAGGACAGGACATCCAACTGCTTCCTCCAAGGGTGTCACCAGCTGTGGAGTCATGTAAAAGCTCCTTGCAGTGTGAGGGTGGCCGGACTGTGGAAAATGCCAGAAGAAAAACATCAGGCAACCTCAAGAACATTGTAAGTCCCAGGTCTGTCCTACAAGCTCACTCAGGATAAAGTTGCAACAGAAGAGGAACTAAGAACCTCAGAAGCCATTGCCCATGGGCAGAAAAGGAGTGGTTTTCTGTCACATCAGATGCTGGTTACTTCCCAGTGAGCCCTTATCAGGCTGTCAAAACAAATTGAAAGGAAACAGTCTCGTCGTTATAATTAATTTCCCTGTTTCCTTCCTTAATCTGCACTGCCCAGACAGTTCATCTTTGCTCGATATGCTTTTGTCTCCTTACATAATTAAAATCTCCCTCTGAGTGAGAAGGCACAGTGCCACATGCCGACTGGGAGAGCAAGCTTCAAGGCTGTGGGAGATGAAAGAAAAAGGAGAGCAGGGCAGACAAGAGGGCGAAAGAGCAAAGGGGACGTCAGGGGTGATGAGGCTGAGCAGGTAGGTAGGTGAATGGGGGAAGGAGAAGAGGAAAGTTGGACTTTATGAAAAGATGAACCATCCGTGTTCTCCCGTACCAACCATGTATTGGAAGCCAACCCAGAAGTACTTTCTGAGGAAAACCTCACGTGGCCTAAGGGTGACCCCCAGGTGGCTCTGCCTACCCGCATGCAGCATCTGAATGGATGTCTTTTCAGGCAAATACTGAAGTTCCACAACAGTCTACTTTATCCTTGTTTCTGCTGATTTCAAAGCACCTGCATCTGATTGTATTGATAACATGGGATTTCTGCGTGCTGACTGCTTGCCAAAGAGGACAGCTATTCACTTAGCAAAAGCTAAATTATAGAAAATAGTATTTATAGATTGTTCCCAGCGTGCTCTGCTGTCCACTCTCCTCAACTGTACATACAGTAAATGTTATCCTTACAGAAACCAGATCAGCAAGAATTGTGTTCTTTATCCATTTTATTTTGGCTCTTCCTAGTCTTGCTTTTACTGAACTAAGCTTTGGTATTAAGCCATCAGACAATATCAAAGAAAATGATAAAAAATGGCTCAAATTGCTTTTTGGATGTTGGTATTTTGTTTGTCTTTTAAAACATTGTCCTCTTTAGGGATAAGCCAGAGGAGCAAACTCTTTTCTTAATTTTTTAAATTAAATTTATTGGGGTGAGAGCATATAATAAAATTACATAGGTTTCACTCTGGTTGGTGTAGCTCAGTTGGTAGGAGCATCGTCCCATGAGCCAAAAAGTCATGGGTTCGATTCCTGGTGGGGACACATGCCTGGGTGACGGGTTCGGTCCCCAGCTGGGGCACATATGAGAGGCAACCAACTGATGATTCTTTCTCACATCAATATCTGTCTCCTCCTCTCTCTCTCCCTCCCTTCCCTTTTCTCTAAAATCAATAAACATACCCTCAGGTGAGGACAAAAAAATAATGTATGGGTTTCAGGTGTACAATTCTATAACACATCCAGGAGTAGGCTCTGTTCCATAGGCTCCCTCTAAATTGTTAAGGATTTTTACTTTGGCTCAAGTTGGAATATGGGGCACATCTCTTTCTCTCTTCCTCTCTCTCTCTCTCTCAATAGAATTTATTTCTTAAAGCAATTTTGAGTTCACATCAAAAGTGAGCAGAACGTATAGCGAGTTCCCATATAGCCCTGCCTCTACACATGCACAGCGCCCCCTGCTGTCAACATCCCCCACCAGAGTGGCGCACTTCTTACAATCAATGAGCCTACGAGGACACATGACTATCGCCCAGAGCCCACGGTTTACATTAAGGTTCACTAGTGGAGTACATTCTATGCGTTTGGGCAAATGTATAATGACAGGTATCCACCACTATAGCATCATACAGAGTATTTCACAAGTCGTCTCTCCTCTACCTAGTCATCCGTTCCCCACCCAATCCCTGGCAACCACTGATCTTTTTACTAACTCTAAAGTTTTGCCTTTTCTGGAATGTCATACAGTTGGAAGCATGCAATAGGCAGCCTTTTCAGACTGGTATCTTTCTCAGTGATAGGCATTTAAGTTTCCTCCATGTCTCTTCATGGCTTGGTAGCTCGTTTCTCCTTAGCACTGAATAATATCCCACTGTCTCAATGGACCACAGTTGTTTATTTATCCACTCATCTACTGAAGGACATCTTGGTTACTTCCAAGTTTTGGCAATTATGCATAAAACTGGTATAAGCATTCACATGCAGGGTTTTGTGTGAATATAAATTTTCAATTCATTTGGGTAAACATGAAGGAGTGCAATTGCTGGATCATACAGTAAAAGTGTGTTTAGTTTTGTAAAAAACTGCCAAACTCTCTTGCAAAGGGGTTGTACCGTTTTTCTTTACCAGCAATAAAGGACAGTTTCTATTGCTTTACATCCTTGCAAAAACTTGGTATTATCAGTGTTTTGGATTGTTCCAATAATGTGTAGTGACATCTCTGTTGGCTTAATTTGCAATTCATAATGACGTGTGATGTTGAGAATCTTTTCGTATGCTTATTTGTCATTTGTATATCTTCTTTGGTGAGCTATTCAGGTCTTTTGCCCATTTTCAAATTAGGTTGTTTGATTTCTTATGGTTGAGCTATAAGTGTTTGTGTGTGTGTGTGTTGGGTGACAGTCCATTATCAGAGATGTCTTTTGCAAATAATTTCTCCAAATCTGCGGCCTTGTCTTCTCATTCTCTGGAGAGAAGAGTGCTTCGGAAAGGCCAGGCCCCTGTCCTTTAGTGCGCTGGGTGTTGTGGCATGCATTTAGTGATTACATTGATCTCACTCCGTATCATTTTTCCACCTTCGATTCTCTTTGCCCTATGTATATGATTCTTACTGTTTATTTTGTTGATGCTATAACCTTTCACTATTACTTACCTATTAGTGTCCCTTGTCCATGTTTTTCTAATGGGATATAACTTCTTTAATTGGTTTGCAACAGCTTTTATATGCTAAGAATAGAAATCTTTATCTGGCATACATATTACAAATATTTTTCCAGTTTGTTGTCGCTACTAAAATTAGGTTTTGACATATAGAGCTTTCAAAGGTTTTACTGAAACCATTAATTATTTATTCGATTATTGTTCGCTTCTGTTTAATGCTTATATAATTGGAATTGTGAGTAAGAGTTTTCCTATGGCCAGGAATTGGCACTTGGGCCAAAATGCTAAGGATCCGTATTTTAAAGAGAGCCTCAACTACTTGGGAACAAACACCTCCCCACAGGGCTTCCTAAGAGGGAGCGGAGGCTCAATCGCGGCCCTCTCCATACAACCCCCCTTCATTTCTCCAGACAATGTTAGAGGCTTGGGGGAAGGCGAGTCAATCACATCAGGGGAGTAGGTAGCTTTTCCCTCACCTCCTCACCAATTCTAAGTCCAAATGAAAGAGGCGCACTAATCGCATGTGTCTACATGGAGAATGCAAGAAGAGACTGGCATCAGAGCACTAGCTACACACCTACTCAGACAGAAGATGTGTTTCTCTGACTCTGGGTTACCTGAGCAGGGGAAAGGCAAAGAGGACTGAGATGCCAAGCAGCAAGCACGGGGGAGCTGGCAAGCCTCCTGCATGTGCTCCACTTAGTGGTCAAGAGGAAATGAGCCGTCTTATTGGCACCCAACCCCAGCGGGCTCTCTTCTGCCAGAAGGGAGGCAGCAGCAAGTGGTCGTGGAGTATACCACCCCTAGCAGCGGCTGAAGGGGAGATGGAGGAAAATGTCCTGGGCTCAGGTCCCCACATCAAGGAAGTGAAGTAACCCTCTGTAGCACCCTTCAAAGAAAACATTGGTGCCCCCATGGAGAAAGTCCAACCACCAGGGCGCATGTCTCACAACCTAGAAGGTCAATTAGTATTGAAACAGCAAGACCAAGGAAAAAGACAGGTCTTTCTCTTTTATTCTCCATCTTCATTGATGTAACAGACTGGAGGGGCACATGGGAAAAGGAGAGAAGGCACCCCGAAGCAGACAACCTTCTCTATTCTTACTTTCTGTGCTCCACATTAACATCACTCTAAATGCCAGGCATCTGTTATCTGGGCAATACAATAGTATTGATGGGCTATCTCAATATTATAAAGGATTAATATCTAGTTAATTAATACATCATGACACATTTTCTAGGAGAACAGGACCCTAAGGAAAGGGACACAAGCCAGGTGTGTTTTAATGTAGAAGAGAAATCCAACAAATCTGAGAGTTTCCCAAAAACGGGAGTCCAGGAGGAGCCCTCAGAAAATGCATCCTGCCTTCCAGTGCTGGCTACTGCTACCCTTGGCAAAAAAAGAAATGGTTCTCTACAGGATGCAAAAATCAGGTTTGACTTTATGGGATGTGAGATTGGGTACCTGGTGTTTTTTTGACCGAACTGTTTATTCAGGGAATTTGCTTTAACGGTAACCCACAGAGCACCAGCAATTGCCTGGGGTCTCTGTGTTAAGCTGGCTGACGATGCATAACCCATGTCAGGAGGCAGAAGAGATCATTCTTCAAACAAAACAGAATTTGAACAAAAAGCAGTAAACAAAAGAGGATAAGAGCAGTGCTCGCCGTCATTCCCCCTTTCTTGAGAATCTGTCACGCCTGAAATAGTGTGATGTGGGCACTCAAGCTCCGAGTACAAAGCAACTTTATTCTGTCTCTTTATGGAGCATTGCCAAGGAAACCTCCCTACCCCGCCATTCATATGCACAGGCTCCATCTCTTGTACCCCTAGAAGTTGCCATATACCTTCCCCATAGGTTTGTTGGCAGGGCTAAGCAAAATAAGGCATTTTAAGTACCTGGTAAAACACCTAGCATGTAATACATGCTCAATAAATATTACAGTATTAGCCCTGCTCCTGTGCCTCTCAAAATGACTTCCCACCAGCACAAACTAGAATAATCAATGACCCTCCAGTGCCTTAAGAATGGCAATCCTCGTTAGGAGAGCACAGGGAACCCTTCGTGATTCACTTCCATCCACTTATGGAACCTCATCTCTTGTCCCTTCTCAGCTCAAATTCTAGTTCTATCAAGATTGAATCACTTGTACTTAATTGAATGGGCCCTGCTTGTGAGCAACAACAGGCCTTTGTATATTCTATTCCTCTGCATGCCACACCCTGTGGAGCCCTTCCCTTTTCAAATTCCCATTCACTTGTCAGCTCCTGACCTCCCTGCTCAGAGTGCTTACCATCAGCAGACAGGAGCCAGATGGTGTTCCAATGCAATCCCACAGCACTCGGTTTACATCCGTTCTGACGCTTCACCTATTGTCCTCAGTGTTTCACTTGTCTGCACTTCCCAGCCAGGTGCTTCTTACATTTTAATGGGCCTACAGATGATCTGGACATCTGGTTGAAATGAAAATCCTGATTCAGTACATCTGGGTATGGCCTAGGATTCTACATTTCCAACAAAATCCTAGGGGATGTTGATGCTGCCAGATGATGGACCATGCTTTGTGTACCAAGATGCTAGACAGTGGGCTCCTGGATATCAGGAATCCTGCCTCCTTAAGTCTGTGTATCCCCAACAGTCAGTGCGGTCTCAGATAAGTAGAATCTTCCTAAGTGTTTGTTGAGTGAATATATGATTGAATGAACATACCAGACACTCTGTCCAGGACTGTGTTATAAAACATTTACATAGCTCACTTCACTTCTCATTTTCCTGTTTCAGTCTGTAATTTCCCTTTTACAATTACTACCAATGAGAAGATGACAGAGTTGGGGTAAAGTGGGATAGAGAAGCAATAGAATGAGACATAGAGGAGGTGAAGAGGGTAAAGAAGAAAAGGATGAAGCCATGACCAGTGTGGCTCAGTTGGTTGGGCATCATCCCACAAAGCAAAAGGTCGCCGGTCCAATCCCCAGTCAGGGCACATGCCTGAGTTGCATGTTTGATCCCCAGTTGAGGACAAAAAGCAGCCATTGATGTTTCTCTCCCTCTCTTTCTTCCTCCCTTCTCCTCTCTCTAAAAATAAATAAATAAATAAATAAATAAATAATTTTTTAAAGACAGAAAAGGGAGAAAAATGGGGATGTAGATTAAAGGAACTGAGCAGAAAGCATTGGAGGAAGGAGAAATGCCTAATTTCTCACGTCATATACCAGTTCACTGGAGTTCCTCTCACATGCTTTCCCCATGTGCTTGACCTTGACCTTCTTCATTTATTAATTTATCCATTCAACACAGCTACCTGGCATCAGTCACTGAGCCAAGGACACATTCATAAGCAAAACCTAACACAAACTTGGACCTTGCAGTCCAGGGGGTAAGTAGAGAAAGAGATTCATTAAGTAAGCACCCAATGTAAAGACACAGCAATGTTGAGAGCAGAGGCTTCCCTGGGAAATAGATGGTCATGCTGAGGGTGAACATAGTCTCCCAGGCAGAGAGCGCTGCACACAGGCACTGTGGCACATTGCAGGAATTGAGAGGCCAGAGGACCAGGAGCCCTGGAAAGATGGGTTGGCCAGAGAGGAAAGAGTCTGCGGGACCCAGCCCCTAAGATGGCCCCTGATGATCCCTGTTTCTTGGTATTCACACTCCTGTGGAGTCCCCTCCCACACTGCACCAGGGCTTGTCTGTATGACCATCAGCATACAACAGAAGTGACGATATGGCACCCCCAAGATTAGGCTATAAAACACTGGTTTCTGTCTTGGGCACTTTCTTGCTCTCCTCTCTCTTAGATCACTCACTCTGAGGGAAGCAAGCTGCCATGTTTTGAGCAGCGCTATGGAGAGTCCCATGTGCCCAACAGTCAGTAAGGAACTGAGGCCTGTCGACAACCATCTGAGTGAGCAGAGAAGCATGTTCTATAGCCCCAGGAAAATGTTGAGATGAATGCAGCCCTGGCCAACAGCTGAACTTCAGTCTCCTTAGAGACTGTAATTCAGATCCACTCAGCGAAGCCACAGCTGGATTTCTAACCCTCAAAACTGTGTGAGACAACAAGTGTTTACTGTTTAAGTGGCTGGGTAATGGGTTACGCAGCAATAGGTAACTAATACAGCTGAGGTCAGACCACACTGTATCACTAGCATGTTAAGGTTTGCGGGGCCTTGTAAACTCTCCCTAGTACCCTGGGAAGAAAGATATGATACGGCAGTTCGTGTCACCTCAGGAGATACGGAGAAATGCCTGGAAACTCGGGGGGCGGGGGGGGGACGGAAGGAGTGGAAAGACTATTGTG
>PVJI01011654.1:0-55061 GCA_004026765.1 Micronycteris hirsuta | reverse complement strand
GGGGTATTGTAAAATGGGGCTGATAATTAGCTGTGATTCATATAACAGGTAATTTTATGTAATGGTTAGATAGTACTACTCTCAGAGACCACCACCCTTTTCAGGTGTACCCAATTCAAATCCACAAGCCCCTTCACAAAATGTGTTAATGAGTATCTCCCAAGAGAGAATATATGATTGGGAGTGTTAGAAGCTTCACTGGGCATTAAAAGATTGTAAAGGATCACCTTCACTTCTAGACTTTGGAAATCTTAATAAAATCTAAAGGAACACATAGAAGAAGTACAATGTTTTAGGGCTAGCTCACCTTCCTGTTATTTTATTGATAAATAAATTAAGGACAATCCTAAGTCATTCCACTTATAATCAATCTTTTTCAGAGGAACATCCCAGTCAGTAACTGAGCTCTCAAGAAATAAAAAAATAAGTAAAAACTTTCTGCTACCCTATCCTTTGTTATCCTGTACTGTTATTTGAGGGAAATAAAAAAATTATAAATAGGTGAAGTGGAACAGACAGGTAGTAATGCCATGTCACCGTTTATTTATAGCCTGCCAGTTAAGATGGACAAAATTGTAAAAAACACAAAAACTAGAGGATTTTAAAACCAGCGTTTGCAAAGTCTTCTATGGTGAGGTGTTACGTCTCACTTGTCAAGCTGGAACTTGAGACAGAACAATCTATATCTGGAATTGCTTGCTTGCGTACACCATCCGTTATCCCAGGTTCTACATTAATCATTTTATTTCTATTTGCCTGACATGACATTCCAACTTAAGGACAGTTTTTACTTATCTCATGTACGTCATGATTTCCACAGACCTTATTAGTTGTAAGAGATGCTATTTATTTTAAACGTAACAAGCTCTACCTTACGACTGTCAGGTGTTGTAAAGGTCTGTGGAATTATTCAGTTATTTGGAATTTGGAATGATCTTCCCATAAGGGTAATGCTACAAATACATGTTACATTTTTATGGCTAATGGTGAAATTTAAGCTATTTTATGATGCACCAAAATTGTAGTTCTAAAAGTAACACTTCTTGCCCTGACTGGTGTGGATCAGTGAATTGGGCATTGTCTCACAAACCAAAAGGTCACTTGGATTCCTGTTCAGGGCACATGCCTGGGTTGCAGGCCAGCTCCCAGGTTGGGAGTGTGTGAGAGGCAACCTGTCCATGTTTCTGTCTCTCATCGATGTTTCTCTTTCTCTCTTTCTCCCTCCCTTCCTCTCTCTCTAAAAAATAAATAAGTAAAATCTTTTAAAAAACCAATAAAAGTAACACTTCTTTATGCTAATCATCAGTTACAATTTTGCTCCCATAGGTATATGACTTTCCCAGGTGTTTACCCAACCACCTATTCATTAATTCATTAAAAACATATTGTAATAGTGTATAATAAGTAGTTTCAAGAGATACTAAGGAAGGAAAGGAATCTAAGATGACACCCCAAATGTTGGCTTGTATAACTACTAGATAGTGAATTGGAGAGTTTATATTTTATCTACATTTTAATAAGAGAAATCATCTTTTTATAATAATAAGTAACGAGCCCAAGACAACCAGTTCTCTGGTTAAGGTGATTGTTTAAAATGAAATTCTCACTGTTACCAAGATTTTTCTAAAGATTTACTAATCCCTTGATTACTAGTTCCATTAATGTATGTAGCCAAGTATTAAGATGATGATGACATTTATTTTTGATGGAACTCAGAATTATTATCAGGTTGAGATCACTGCATTAGTTTTAATGCATATTTTATTTTTTAAATATATTTTATTATTTATGTTATTACAGTTGTTTCATTTTCCCCTCTTTATTCCCCTCCACCCTGCACCCAGTCCCCCATCCTCATTCCTCACCTTTAGTTTGTGTCCGTGGGTCATAAATATAAGTTCTTTAGCTTCTAAATTTCCTACACTATTCTTAACCTCCCCTTGTCTATTTTCTACCTACCATTTATGCTTCTTATTCCCTGTACCTTTTAGCTATTTAGCTACATGTAGCTACATTGTGATGCTGTATGTGGGGGAGGGGTCCGAGAGGGAACCATGCCACTTGCTCCACTCTCTGCCAGCTTTCAGTCACTTCCTCTGCTACCCACAATCAAATTGGGCCCTTCTGGTGCTGATTCCCAGGTGGGTGGCCTTGTGTGCATTCTAGGACCCTGTGGGTCTCTCCAACGACCTCTCCTGTGAGGCTGGGAGTTTCTCCTGCTGCCCCAACCCCCACAGGTTTTTCAGTCAGAGGTTTAAGGCTTTATTTCCCTGTGCTGGAATGGAACTCTGGGTTGTGTGGTCTGTCTTGCTTCTTACTTGTTCCTCCCAGTTTATCCGCACACAAATGTGAACTGCCTGCTCTGCCAGCCACCACCTCGCCCAGTCCAGCAGCTGCCACCTTGCCATGAGTCCTCTCTGCCCCTGCTGCCTGTCTCCACACCTCCTACCGGTCTGGGTGATTGTTTCTTCTTTAACGCCTTCATTGTCGGACTTCCATACAGTTCGATTTTCTGGCAGGTCTGGTTGATTTTTGTTTTTAAATTTGTTGTTGTCCTTCTTTTGGTTGTGCAAGGAGGCACAGTATATATACCTATGCCTCCATCTTGGCTGGAAGTCCCTATTTTCTCTAACATAAGACAAACCAAGCATTTATCACACTTTTCATCTGGACAAGATGTTTAAAAATGTTCCTAACTATTAACCACTTAAGCAATGGGGCATCTCAGTTCAGCCAATGAAGCAATAAGCAGTGCTCCCGACCCCCATCCTGGAGTTTCAAATATATCAATAATTCATGTAATGAAAAAGCTTGGTACTTAAGAAACATTTTACTTTCATGTGTTTTTATGCATTGTTTCCTCCTTATAATTTTTTGCAAGTAGCTAAGCTGAACATATGACCTTTTATATTAAGTTATAAAAACCTATTTACTTAGTAAGTTTTCAAATAAATGATGTATAGCTCTCTTTGGGTACAAGCTTCTATTTATCATCTAAGAATTTTTGGTAGACTAGAGTAGCTTAGGAAATAATACCTATCCATTTTATTATGCTGATATTTACATAGGTTCAACAGCAAACTTTTATATAAGATTAGCTTTGCATTTTTTTTTAATTTTCACTTTATTTTCATATAAGATTGGTACATGATTTTTGGTGAACATTATCCAACATCCTTTCCTGTAAAGCTGGCTTTCAGTATAAATTCCATAGCTTTAGCTTGTTTAATATTTCATATATCTCAATCATTTCATTTTGGATGTTATTCTCTTAACACTATGTATCTACCTTTATCTTTCAGAATCTGAATGGCATTCAGTCTGTTGCAGCTTTGGCACACGACTAGCTCAAACATACAACTCCTTCACTTTTTAGTACCTCCCATCTCTCTGACTGTCACTCTGTTTCTTTAGGAATATATTCCTTTTGTTTGTTTTCACATTTTTCCTTTGGTCAAGGAATTTGTCAGTCAGAAAATGGTTCACTGAATTTGTTTCTCCATTGCAGTGTGATTTGACACGTATTGTATATTTCTAACGCTTTCCCTTCTATTAATATTGTTTCCTTTTAACCTTATTTATAATTTATATTTCTTTGACAGTTCTCTAAAAGAAAAACATTTTTCCTGCATTTGTTATCACTTTTTTCCTCCACTGTCACTTCAATTTGTGACTAAGATTCCGAGAAACTTATTTTTTGTTAATAATAATAAACATCTAATGAACTACTTTATTAAATTCTTCTGAGGAAAAAATAATAGTTTAGGAGAAATAACTGTTCAGTCACTCTTTCCTGAAGGAAATATTTAAATTGAATAATGAAACACTTCTCTAAGAAGTCCATGAAAGCACTTATTGTTATTGCTTTCAATAGCATACAACAACAACAAACATTTTGAGCTGTCTGATATGGCCGAGTTTAGAAGGAGGAATGATTGAAACCTGGTTAGGAATTTATGAAAGTTGGGAAATGAGCCATTCGTGTTAAAGGAAGACTTTCCCTGATCCCCAGTGCGGGTTACTGCCCACATTCAAATAATCAAGCCTGTCTATTGTGATTTCATACGCTATAGGAAAAAAAACAAGTTTAATTAAGGATTTAATTTATGTATGGTTACATTTGTCAGTTCATGTTTTTGGTATCTCAGATCAAAGACATTGCCTTACTGTTCCTAAAGGTAACTCGATTAGTGAGTTCATCATGGTCATTAGGTCACGGAGCTCAGTTTCTTTACGATCTTCAGAGCTCACATAAGCAGTCTCAATTGCAACTTCCTAAAAGCAGTGAGAACCCATTTTATACTAAAGGTTGCTTTCATCTTCAAAAAGGTAAGCAAGTGACAATTTAACTACAGAAATCAATCAGTAATATCATTTTCTGCATCTACAATCGTACTGAAACTCTAATAATGATAAAAGATAGCACTGAAGCTGGAATAACAAGTTTTAAGTTTGAGTCTCTGCTTCACCACACACTAAATGTATGGCCTGAGAGAATATAACTAACTTTTGGAATCACTGTTTTTCATCAAGAAAAATCATTGGTCTTTCTACCATAAAGGATTTTTAAAAATACTATATAAGCTAATGTGCACAAGTCTATACATTTCTACATTAATATTATATTTATTCTAATAGCCCCCCATAATCCCCTACTCAAGTTTTACTTATATGTTTACTTAATTCAATTCAAGCACAAGTCTTATTTTCCCTACTCTCTTTGAAACTGGGGAACAATTATTCACTCATATTAATAAGGTAGATATAATCAGAGAATTGTCTTGACATCTATATATGTATTTTCTCAGTATTCATATTTTCTGTTTAAAAATAGGTAATTGTCCTTCCAATCACCCACTCCCACTTTATTCCCCATGTAGACAAAATACTTCAGACCGAAAAATGTAGTGAAATTCTGGAACTGGGCTTAGAGATGAATACTTCTTTTTAATTATGTAAACATGATGATCCCAACATTTTTTAAAAGAGTTCAAACCTTATAATGAATCAAAGTCTCCGTTAGTCAGAGGAAATGATCTGCCATAGGAGTAGTGAGCTTGACTTGGACCCGGTGCAATTTCCCTCACGGGAACTGGTGGGGAGCTTTAAACCTCTCTAGTTCTTAACTTTTCTCTTTACTTTATGTCCTTTTTTCTTTTTCTTATTGCCCATCTTCAGTGATTTCTTTTAAAAAATTGTATGGTATTTTTTTCTATTACCATTTAATATAAAGGCTCATCAACATATCTATAAGTAGGGAAAATTTATGAAATTTAATTAAGAACATATGGTACATAGAAGCTGCAGTTATATTAAAATATTTAGCAATTGCTTTAGCATGAGCACTGACCAATCACTGAGAGTGGCAACAAGTTCATGTACACGAGCATATTACGAATGAATGTCAGCAATGTTTACCAGTAATTTTAATAAAAGTTTTCCAGTGGAAGAAGTTGCAATAAATACATGTAATTATAAAAACGGTTGTAGCATTTCCCTTTCATTATAGGAATAACCAGTTAAAAACTTATTGGTCTCACCTGAATTATGTGAAATCTATGCTTTATTCTAGGTTTTCACATAGTTTCAAATAAAATTTTAAAATCTGTATAACCGGTAGAACTTCTATATTTTTTCCATCAGCCCCTGAGATAGCTTCAAGACACGCCAATATTGTGTAACAGTTTGAAAGTCCCAAAGAGTAGGGGATACTTCCAACTCCAAAAAGCCCAAATCTCTATTAATTTCTTTTAGTGGAAAAAATAAACAACATATTAAATAAGATTTTTTGATACTTGGAACAGAAGTTTTAGTATACCAATGTGTTGATTGAAGTGCCCCAAGAATCATGAAATTTTAATACACCATAATTTGTTAAATGTATATTGTACCTTACCCAAACAAAACATTCTCTTTGGGTCTTCAGGAGATCCAAAGATGAAAAAGTGTGAGCCTTGTATTCAAGGGAATGTCATTGTTCTAGTAAGTTAACAGCCATCAAATCTTTCCTGATTCCTTATTTAGAATGTCCAAATTGTTGTTGTCTTCTGTCAATATTAACATGAATTTTATTTTTCTTAAGATAGTATGCCAAGGAAAATTCTACAAAAGACTCTATAGCTCTAGAAAACACAGTTTTTCCAAAGGTGTTAATTTGTTCATAATCCTCCCTTATAGTCGGTACCACTTGAGGGGTCTACAACTTAGCTTTTACGACACATTCAAGACAAAGAGGAAGCCCACTCGTAAACACAGGAGACAGAATCAGAGAGTCTGGTATACCATTCACAGATGTTAGCTTTTAAGAACATTGCTGAATTTTTTAATGCTTTATGTTAGATTTATATTTGTACTAAAAAATGAAGTTATATAGAACAGTTTTTAAAAGCCACTGTTTTATTATTTTTTTTATTAAATTATAGCTTATAGATGCTTGTCCTTAGAGAAACTATAGCAGTGCTGGTGTATGAAATCTGTTTTTTCTTTCTTTTGGCATCAGTCTGTGTTAATGACACATATGCATTCAACTGATCACATTCTCTACACAATTAAACCACAGGCTTTCACTGTTTCTTTTTTAGCATATTAATATGGATTTACTGTTGTATCATGTAAGGAATAGATTTTTTGCATTTATCCATAGGTAATGGAGTGAGGTGGGCCTACACGTGGCAAATACTGAAATAGTACAAAATGATAAATCTCTCTGTCGCTGGCCCATCTTTCACAGCAAAATGTTACAGTTCAGTCTACCCTCTAATTCCCCTGTGTTATGGACAATTTGCATGCATTAAATGGTCCTTATCATTTCCCATAATTAGGGTGTTGCCACACAGTTGAGGAGATTTTTGAAGTAACATATGGCTCATTAGCTTCTATTGGTAAGTTCCAACCAGATAATAAAGAAATGCAAGATGAGAGTTGTGTGCTATAGATTGAATTCACCCCATTTTTACTCTGCTTTGTAAGTTTGAGCTCTTGCATGTCTTTTTTCAGCATATATATTCATACTGAATACAAGTAGAACTAAATTGGTAAGTGTCCAAATTTACATCTGAATATTGAGATTCCAGGGGGATAGTAATCCTACATTAATCAAAGGAATAAAAAAACCTTCCCTAGGGCTCAAGTAAGAACTGTAAAATACTAATAACCAATACATATTCTTGGCTTATTAAAATGATCACAGATCTTGGAAAGGTAATTTTATACCTTTAAGTATGTAAATAAAAATAGCTGGTAATGTGTTAATGTGAAACCTAAAGAAAACAAATTATATACTGAATTGCACAGGATTCCATTTTTCCATACAGAAATCGTGAATTCTCCTACAAATCTTCCTCAGTGTTAATGAAATAGACTTGGACATTGGCTGCAGACACTGGCCAATCATGAGAAGAGGAAAACAAATTATTTCTGAGTGGCTTTACAGGGGACTTTGGGAATGCGTTTGCTTGCTATGTATAGATACAGTATTGTTCACCAAAGCTAAGAATTTTATATTGTCAACAGACCAAACTACATTTAATTCCTATGTGTATATGTGTATGTATATGCATACATATATATACATATGTTCAAATAGTATATCTAGATCTATATATGTATTTATATCTAATGTAGTTACAATTATTCAATTTGATGCATGCATTTATAAAATACAATAAAATGATAGATGCAAGAATTGTTTAGTTACTCACTAAAAGCCAATTCAACCAAGTCAAACTTATTTAAAAGAATAATTTATTTTACTATAGCACACAAATTTCATCTTAAACATTTACAGTTTTTTTTCTAAAAGTTTTCTATGAATAGTATAACTTCTATCTCCAGCAAGAGGACAGTCGATTTCACTCAAGGTCATTACTTAGTGTGCAGAGAGCATTTTAGGTATGGAATATAGTAACATTGTAGCCTTTATAAAACACATAGTGAGCAAGGTTTTGTAAATGATACCCCTTTAGCTTTGATGAATATGCTTTTCATAACAAACTAGATGTGATGTAAAAGAAAAAATTTTTAAAGTAATTTTTTTTTTATGTATACAGAGAAATTTTAGCTTGAAGTCTTGCTGGCTTTCACTTTTGTACAAAAACAAATCTATAAAAAGGAGGGAAGCATGGGACTCTGGGACAACACTGACTTGCCCTTGAAAGCCCTGGTGCTGCAGCCTTGACCTCAGCCTTGCTAGGGACCTCCTCACTTCCTCCCTTCCTGCCTCCTAGGTTCAGTGATCTCACCAGCTGTCTCAGGCTCTTTCTGAAACCAGCCATCTGTCCTCCAGCAGCCGATATGCTGCACATATCCAGCTGATATGCTACACAAAGGAAATTAAGGTCACCGGGAACAAGGATTCCAAAATTAAAAATTTCCGACCCCTGGCTGAATAACTCTTAGACAATTTCTGAATTGCTTTCTTTATTTAACTTCTCTCCATCACTGACCTTCAGTTCCTACTTTTTCACTTGGTTAATTTTAATATTACACTTTCAGGGACACTTAGAATTCCACATATACATCCCAATATGAGATTTCTTCCATTTTAAGACTGCAGCTAAGAATTCCTCACGCATATCGTTGGCACGTGGCTGATGCTGATGTCCACTCCTCTGGACTCATCCGATCCTATTTTCTGGCAATCTTAGCAACCAAAATTTTTTAGAAACTGTAAGGGCAGAATTCTAATCCTTTCATTCTAAGTACCTGGATTTCTTATAAACTACTCTATCATAACGAAACAACTCTTAACTATGCTTTCTCCTTCTGCAGTTATTCCTTTTTCTTCTCAACGTTCGCAGGTATCCCAGGTCTGAGGAAGCTGTAACTCAGTGCTCCTGGTTTATTTCACTATTTAACCACCTTAAGAATGACTTCCAGAACTCGAATGACTCCATTCCAGGGAGACAAACAATCCAAATAAAAAATGGTCAAAGGACCTGAAGAGACACTGCTCCAAGGAAGACAGACATACAGAGGACCCAGAGACATGAAAAAATGCTCAGCATCATTAGTTATGAGAGATGCAAATTAAAACCGCAATGAGATACCACTTCACACTGTCAGAAAGTCCATCATAAACAAATCAACAAACAGTAAGTGCTGGTGAGATTGTGGAGAAAAGGGAACCCTAGTACACTGTGGGTGGGAATTCAAACCGGTGCAGTCACTGTGAAAACAGTATGAAATTTCCCCAAAACACTAAAAATGGAATGCCTTTTGACCCAGCAATTCCACTGCAGGGATTATAGCCCAAGAATCCCCAAACAAAAATTCTAAAGAACCTATGTACCCAAATGTTCATAGCAACACAATTTACAATGGCCAAGTGCTGGAAGTAACCTAAGTGTCCATCAGTAAATGAATAGATCAAAAAACTACAGTACAGCCTTGACTGGTATGGCTCAGTGGATTGAGCACTGGCCTGCGAACCAAAGGGTCACGGGTTCCATCCCCAATCAGGGCACATGCCTAGGTTGTGGGCCAGGTCCCCAGTAGAGGAAATGTGAGAGACAACTACATATTGATGTTTTTCTCCCCCTCTTTCTCCCTCCCTTCCTTTCTGTCTAAAAAATAAATAAATAAAATAATTTTTAATAAACTATGGTTCATTTACACAATGGAATACTACGCAGCAGAAAGAAAGAAGGAACTCCTACCCTTCATAACAGCATGGATGGAATTGGAAAGCCTTATGCTAAGTGAAGTAAGGCAGGTGGTGAATGACAAATACCATATGATCTCACCTATAAGTGGAACCTAATTAACAAAACAAACAAACAAGCAAAATATAACCAGAGACATTGAAATAAAGCACAAACTGACAGTAACCAGAGGGGAGGGGGGAAGAGGGATAACGGAGGAAAGAAGGGGAAGGGTCATCAAGTGTCAAGGATCATGTATAAAAGACCCACAGAAGGCCTGGCTGGTGTAGCTCAGTGGATTGAGCGCGGGCTGGGAACCAGAGGGTCCCGGTTCGATTCCCAGTCGGGGCACATGCCTGGGTTGCGGGCCAGGTCCCCGTGAGGGCCATGTGAGAGGCAACCATACATTGCTCTTTCTCTCTCCCTTGTCCTCTCTCTGAAAATAAATAAAATCTTATTAAAAAAAAAAAAGACCCACGGAAATCAAAGTGGGGTAGGATTGAGGATGGGAGGTTGGCATCGGTCAGGCGGGGGAGATTGATGGGGAGAAAAGGGTACAACTGTACTTGAACAACAATAAAAAAAAAAGAATAAGCTTCCAAATCGACTTTTCATTTAATCCACAGCCTTTATGGACCCACCAGCAACTTCTCCCTGACTGAGAAAATCTAGGCTGTTGGACATTACTCATCAAACTTAGAGTATAAATTATTATTGTGTATTTTCACTTGTTTTAATTCTATTAATCCATCTTTCTTCTGTGAAATGTGCCTAGTTACATTTCCTTTACCTTTCCTCATTGTGCAAATCAGGAATAATCATTGGAAGCTTTTCATGTAGCAGGTACCACCCAAAAAGTATAGTTCACACCTTGAGTCATTGGCGAACTGAACTTAATCTCTTTCCATGAACAAACTGCAGGAACCTAAGACATTAAGCTTTAGCCCAAACTATTGTACCTGTATAGCTAATGTGATTTTTGACAGAATATATTAGGGTAAATTAAATACTGTAGCCAACAAAACTAAAATCTAGGGGTATAACACAAAGATAAATTTGTTTGTTACTCGCATAATAGTCTCCTGCAGGTGTTTAGTACACAGCCTTCTTTGTGGCAGATCAAGGACTGGACCCCTTTCATTCTGTGCTCCGAGGTCCTCTATGGAATGTGCATCCAGCAGACATAAAGGAGAGAAATTGTGCAATAGGTTGTTATGGGTGAAAGTACTTCTTCCTACACTGCATTAGTGGAATCCAGTCACATGGCACTGCCTAGTCATAACAGACTCTTTCTTATTTTTATTTATTTATTTATTTTTTATTAACGTTTGAATACAGTTGTCTCCATTTCCCACCCCCAGTTTCCTCCATCCCACACACTCCCACCTCCCACCCTCAATCCTACGCCCCTTTGGCTTTGTCCATGGGTCCTTTATACATGTTCACTGAGGCTCTTTCAAATGTAGCCTTGCAGTGCTCTTAGGAAAAACAGGAAATAGGTTTTGATGATTCATTGCTGTTCCCATCACACAAAGTGATCGCGGTGGGTCAGAACTGTGAGGTCCTTCCTGAATTTCTGGCAGCCTTTTGGCCTCAGGGAGTCAAAATGAAGCTTACTTTTCAAACATCAGAGCCTTAAGCATTAAGACTTAAAGTTAGAGGAGCAGAGGAGTAAAGGTTGTTGATTATTATTGTCACAGGTCGTAAGAAGCATTGAGTGCACTCGATGTGATGCACATTCTCCCGGTGGAGACAGGGCACAGTGCATTTCATCTTCATAATTCAATCTGAAAAAAATGAACAGAAGTGGATCGCTGTGTCTTATTATTAATTTTGCAGTGGTTGGATTTGGAATAGTCATCGTGGTTCCATTCTTAGAACTTGGAGATCTATGGCTTGTCTTTCAATGCAGATGAATGTGACTTATCTCCAAGGTTAACCTCAGGGAACCCTTTAGGAACCATTCCTGGCAAGAGTTGTAGCTCCACCAGAAGCCTCAAAAAGACCAGCCAAGGCTCCTGGAAATGATTTCAGGAGCTGTAGGGAGCTGCAGGAGCACTTTATTCCTGGTAGGGAAATGGGAAACCATTCTAGCAGCTATGGATACATGACTGAAATTTCAGGATGTTTCTGGTAACTGAAATTTCAGGGTGTTTCTGGTACCTAATGAGGGTCAACCTGCTGTCCAATAGGCCAGGCTCTAAGCCTTGAGGGAAGGTCAAAAGGACATTGTATGAAAGCCTAAGTTCAAAAAGTCCCTGATTCAGCAGACAATAGTTAAATATCTCCTATTCATCTTTATATCACCAGTATTTAGATGATAGCTGATACATCCTGAAATAGGCTGGTAGCATTCAAATGCACTGGATTGGCAGAACAGAGTGCTGAGCAAACTGAGGTATTTTAAAAACGTTAAATCTGACTCCTAGCCAGGTTCATATTTATATATCTTGCTTACCATTTTTTTCTGGCTGTACAAATGTGATGCTCTAAAATGTTAGTGACATGAGAAAAGCAGAAAGGTCATGTTTGGGGATCTGTGAGTGGAGATAGGTGTAGAGTGGCTTAAAGAAATGATTCAACAGACTATTTCTCCTGAAGAGGGCAAAGTCATCTCTAGTGATAGGGCTGCTATCCCCACTGAATGCTTATTTATGAAGTTTTCTTTTTTTTTTTTTAAGATTTTATTTACGTACTTTCAGAGAAATGGAGGGAGAAGAAGAGGGAGAGAAACATCAATGTGTGGTTGCCTCTCACACACCCCCAGCTGGGGACCTGGTCCACAACACAAGCATGTGCCCTGACTGGGAATCGAACTGGTGAATCTTTGGTTCACAGGCTGGCGCTCAATCCACTGAGGCACACCAACCAGGGCCTTGTGAAGTTTTCTTGATCAGGCATCCTACAATACACCACTTGGATAATTAACAGATGCCCAAGAATTAGTACTTGAGCCATCAAGAGGTTAACTCTTTCAGACAAAATATCATTCTTCTATATTAAAGATCTATGAAGATTTGTTATTCTACTCTGTCATTTGCTATTTGGATGTTTGAAAACAATGAGAGTACTGAGATGGAATTTGGAAACATATAATATAGTATAGTGACAATCCTTTAAGCATTAGCTCAAACCCTATAGTTTTTAGGAAAACATTTTTATTTTTTAGAACACTCTTTCTGCTCTGAAATACAATATTTTCCACTTAGCATTTAATTTTTTATTTGTAAAAATCCCTTTCTTTCTTTTTCTTTCTCTTTCTCTCTCTCTCTCTTTCTTTCTTTCTCTTTCTTTCTTATTGTTTATTCTATTACAGTTGTCCAATTTTTCTCCCTTTTGCCCCGCTCCATCCAGCCCACCTGTCTCCCCCACAGCCAGTCCCCTCTCCACTGTCCATGGGTCATTCATACATGCTCTTTGAATAACCTCTTCCCCTTCCTTCCACCATTCCCCCCTCCTTCCTCCCCGCCTACAGCTATTAGTCTGTTCCATGTTTCTACGTCACTGGTTCTAATTTTCTCTTTAGTTTATTTTGTTCATTAGATTCCGGTTATAAGTGAGATCATATGATATTTGTCTTTTGCTGATTGGCTTATTTCACTTAGCATCATAGTGTTCATTTACATCATGTTGTCACAAAAGGTAGAAATTCCTTCTTTCTTCTGTTGTGTAGTATTCCATTGTGTAAATGTACCAGAGTTTTTTCATCCGCTCATCTACTGATGGGCACTTGGACTGTTTCTAACACTTGGCTACTTAAATAGTTCTGCTATGAACAAAGGGATGCATAAATTCTTTTAATTTGGCATTTCAGGATTCTGAGGGTATATTCCCAATAGTGGAATTGCTAGGTCATAAGGCAGTTCCAATTTAATTTTTTTTTAGGAAATTCCAAACTGTTTTGCACATTGGCTGCACCCACCAACAGTGCACTAGGGTTACCTTTTCTCCACAACCTTGTCAACACTTGTTTGTTGATTTGTTCATGATGGCCATTCTGACCAGTGTGAAGTGGTATCTCATTGTGGTTTTAATGTGCATCTCTCTGATGGCTAGTGATGCTGAGTATTTTTTCATATGTCTCTGGGCCCTCTGTCCTTCTTAGGAATGTGTCTATTTTTGCCCATTTTTTAATTGGGTTGTTTGTCTGGCTGGTGTTGATTTGTATGAGTTCTTTATGTATTTTGGAGATTAAATCTTGTCAGCTGGAGCATTGCCAAATATGTTCTCCCATATAGTCAGTTCCCTTTTCATGTTGATGACGGCTTCTTTAGCCATGCAGAAACATTTTAATTTGATGTAGTCCCATTTGTTTATTTTTTTTCTTTTATTTCCCTTGGCCTAGGGCATATATTGGCAAAAATATTGCTATGTGGGATGTCTGAAATTTTACCGTCTATATTTTCCACTAGGACTTTCATGGTATCACAACTTATATTTAAGCTTCTTTTATCCATTATGAGTATATTCTGGCGTATAGTGTAAATTGGTGGTGTAGTTTCATTTTTTTTTTGCATGTATAGTCCAGTTCTCCCAACACCATTTATTAAAGAGGCTGTTTTTACTCCATTGTATGCTTATGCCTGTTTGTCAAATATTAATTAACCGTGTAGACATGGGTTTATTTCTGGGATCTCTATTTTGTTCCATTGATCTATGTGTCTGTTCTTATGCCAGTACCAGACTATCTTCATTACTATGGCCTTGTAGTACAGTTTAGTATCAGGTATTGTGATCCCTCCAACTTTGTTCTTTCTCTGGATTGCTGAGGCTATTTGGAGTGGTTTTGGTTCCATATAAATTTTTGGAATATTTGTTCTAGAACTGTGGAATATGCCATTGGTATTTTAATAGGAATTGTGATGAATCTATAGATTGTTTTGGGTAGTAAGGACATTTTAATGATGTTAATTCTTCCAATCCATGAACACAGTATATGCTTCCATTTATTTGTATCTTCTTCATTTCCTTTCTTCAGTGTTCTATAGTTTTCTGAGCACAGGTTTTTATATCCCTGGTTAAATTTATTCCTAGGTACTTTATTTTTCTTGTCGCTATAGTAAATGGCATTTTTTTCTTAGTTTCTCTTTCTGATCATTCATTGTTGGTATACAAGAATGCCATCAATTTCTGAATATTGACTTTGTATTCTGCTACTTTGCTGAATTCACTCATTAGGTTAAGTAGTTTGGGGGGTAGAATATATAGGGCTTTCTATGTGTGCTATCATGCCGTCTGTGAATAATTCCAGTTTTACTTCCTCCTTTCCATTTTAGATGCCTTTACTTTCTTTTTCTTGTCTAATTGTTGTGACTAGAATTTCCTATGTTGAATAAGAGTGGTGAAAGTAGACACCCTTGTTTTGTTCCTGATCTTAAGGGAAGTGCTTTTACTTTTTGCCCATTGAGTGTAATGTTGGCGGTAGGTTTTTGTATTTGGCCTTTATTATGTTGAGGTATGCTCTCTCTATTCCCTCTTTGCTGAGTGTTTTTATCATAAATTGGTGCTAGATTTTATCAAATGTTTTTTCTGCATCTACTGGTATGCTCATGTGATTTTTCTCTTTCATTTTATTTATGTGATGTATCACATTTATTGATTCGTGAAGGTTATATCATCCTTGCATCGCTGGGATAAATTCCACCTGATAGTGGGGTATGCATTGTTTAATGTATTTCGGGTCCAGATTGTCAATATTTTGTTGAGGATTTTAGCATCTATATTCATCAGAGATATCAGCCTGTAATTTTCTTTCTTGTTGTGTGTTTTCCTGGTTTTGGAACTAGCATAATCCTGGTCTCATAAAAACAGTTTGGGAGTCTTCCCTCTTCTTGAATTTTTTGAAATAGTTTGAGGAAGATAGGTGTTCTTTGAGTGATAAAATTTACCTGTGAAGCCTTCCAGTCCAGGGCTTTTGTGTGCTGGGAGTTTTTTGATTACTGCTTCAATTTTTCTAGTTGTTTTTGGTCTGTTTAGGCTTTCTGCTTCTTCTTGATTCAGTTTAGGAATTTGTAGGTTTCCAGAAATTTGTCCATTTTGCCCAGGTTTTCAAATTTCTTGGCATATAGTTATTTGTAGTAATTTCTTATAATATTCTGTATTTCTGTGATATTGGTTGTTACTTCTTTTTCATTTCTGATTTTATTTATTTGGTTCCCTTCTCTGTTTTTCTTGATGAGTGTGGTTATAGGTTTGTCAATTTTGTTTACCTTTTGAAAGAACCAGCTTCTGGATTCATTGATCCTTTATAATTTTTTTCAGTCTCTATGTCAATTATTTTTGTCTTGATCTTGATTATTTCCTTCCTTCTATTCACGCTGGGATTTGTTTGTCGTTGTTCCTCTAGTTCTTTTAGATGTAGGGTTAGGTTGTTCATTTGAGATATTTCTATCTTCTTTAGGTAGGCCCGACTTGCTATGAACCTCTCTCTAGCATTGCCTTCATTGTGTCCCCTAGGTTTTGAATTGTTGTGCGTTCATTTTCATTTGTTGACAGATACTTTTTCATTTCTTTCTTGATTTCATGGCTAATCCATTTATTATTTAATAATATGTTATTTAGTCTCCATGTATTTGAATGTTTTTCAGTTTTTTCCTTGGTGTTGGTTTAATTTCATCTCATTGTGGTCTAAGAAAATGCTTGAAATGATTTCAATTTTCTTGAATCTGTTAAGGCTTGTTTTGTGTCCTACCATGCGGTCTACCTTTGAAAATGATCCATGTGCATTTGAAATGAAACTCTGCTTCTTTAAGGTGAAATGTTCTGCAAATACCAATTACACATTCAATACCACAATATCCTTGTTGATTCTTTGAAAGATCTATCCATTGACAGTGCCATGTTAAAATCCCCTATAAGGACTGTATTGCTGTGGATATCCTTCTTAAAGTCCTCCCAAACTTTCCTTATGTACTTAGGTGTTCCCATGTTGGATGCATATATATTTACAAGGGTTAGAGCCTCTTGTTGGACCACGCCCTTAAGTATTACGTAGGGACCTTCTTTGTCTCTTGTTACGCCCTTTGTTTTAAAGTCTATTTTGTCTGATATAAGGATCGCTACCCCAGCTTCTTTTTCATGTCCATTTGCTTGGAATATCTTTTCTATCTCTTCACTCTCAGTCTGTGTAGGTCTTTTGTGTTGAGGTGAGTCTCGTGTAGACAGCATATATGCAGATCATGCTTTCTCATCCACTCAGCTACCCTAGGCCTGTGATTGGAGCACTTAATCTATTTATATTTAAGGTTATTATTATTAAGTACTTGTTCATTGTCATTTTTCTCTCTATGCCTTTGTTCCTCTCTCTCTCTCTCTCCGTCCTTCTTCTTCTAAAAGCAGTCCCTTTAGCATCTCTTGCAATGCTGATTTGGTGGAGATCTACTCTTTTAGTCTGTTTTTCTGCTCTGGGACACTCTTCATTTCACCCTCCATTGTAAATGAGAGCCTTGCTGGATATAGTGTTGGTTGCTGATTACATGGAATATTTCATGCCACTCCCTTCTGGCCTGTAGTGTTCCTGTTGAGAAACCAGTTGAGAGCCTTATTGGAGCTCCCTTGTATGTTACTAAGTGTCCTTGCTGCCTTTAAGATTCTCTCTGTCTTAAATTTTGCATTTTAATTATTATGGGTCTTGATGTGTCAATGTGTCATAATGAACCTCTTAAGGTTCATCTTGATTGGGACTCCCTGTGATTTATGGACTTGTCTGACTTTTTCACCAGGTTAGGGAAGTTTTCTGTCATTATTTTTTCAAATAGGTTTTCTATCCCTTGCTCCTTTTCTTCTCCTTCTGGTATTCCTATGATGCAAATGTTGTTATGTTTCATGTTGTCTTGAAGCTCCCTCAATCTATTCTAGTTGTCTTTGAGTTGTTTTTCATTTTTTTGCTCTAACTGGGTGTTTTTTCTACCTTGTCTTCCAGCTCACTGATTCGGTCCTCTGCTTTATGTAGCCTGCTTTTAATTCCTTCTAGTTTATTCTTCATTTCAGGTATTGTATTCTTCATTCTCCCCTGGCTCTTATTCATAGTTTCTATGCTGATGTAGTTACCATTACATTTCTTATAGCTCCCATAAACTTCCTTGTAGTTCTCACTGAGTTCCTTGAGTACCCTTATAACCATTATTTTGAACTTTATGTCTGATAGACTGCTTGCCCCAATATCATTTACTCTTTTTATGGGAATTCCTCCTTTCCTTTCAATTGGGGGTTGTTTCTTTGTCTCCCCATTTTAGGTGACTCTTTCTGTTTGTTTCTACATATCATATTTCTCTGCTTTGACTCCCCAACTTCATAAGGTGGCTTTCTGTAGTAGGAGTCTTTGAAACCAAGTAGTGCTGTCTCTTTGATCTCCTTTGCTGGATTCTCCAGGGATGCCCTTTATTCAGTTTATGTGTGCTCTCTTGTTTTACTTGGGCTTTGATTATTGATGGCTAATTCATTTTTGGGTTCTCCCCTCCAAATGGCTGACTGAAATCCACAACCCCCACCCTGTCTTGTATGCTGTTGTACAGGTGTTGGCAGAATAAAGCAAAACTACCCAGAAAACTAAACCAAACCCAAACCAGCAGAAATACTGCCCTACTGCTTCAGCAATATCAACAGCAAATGAGCAAAGATTAATAAAGGTGGATAGAGATTAAGAATATAGGAAAGAAAAATATGAGATAACTAAACAAAATAAAAATTATTTTGAGAAGGAAGAGGGAGGAGAAATAATAAGAGTAGGAAATAAGAACAAGATGAAGAAAGGGAGAAAATAAAATTTAAAACATAAGCAAAAAAAGGGAAGGGAGGTGGCAAAACAGAATAAGAAAAGGGAAGAGTATGAGGTTTGAAATAGAATAAAAATAAATAGTGAACCAATAGGAACAAAATTGAAGAAAAATTATAACAAGGTAAAAAACAGCAACAGATGAGCAAATATTCATAAAGGGAAAGAGGGAACGAGAACATTATAAGAAAGAAAAAAGAGAATATGAAATGCCTACAGTAAAGAAAAATGATTTTGAGAGGATACCGGGAGGAGCAATAATAAGAGTAAGGAATAGAATCCAGGCTAAGAGAGGGAAAAATAAAATTTCAAGCTCAAATAAGCAAGGGCAGGAGGAAGGCTAAGTGGAGTGTGACAGATGGAAACTAACCTATGAGATTTGAAATTAAAAAATGGAGAAAAAATAGAAATAAAATAGAAGAAAAACAGCAATAAACACAATATCCACACCAAACAAACAATGATTAATAATGGTGGAAAGAAAATCGGAATATCATAAGAAAGTGAAAAAAATGTGAGTTGACTAAAGTAAAGAAAAATGATTTTGAGAGGGAGGAGAAATAGTAAGAGTAAGGAATAGTAACAAGGCATAGAAAGTGGGAAAAAAATAAAACAAAAATAAGAAAGGGAAAGAAGAAGGCAAAGTGGAGTAAGACAAGGGAAGGGTACAATGTAAGATCTGAGATAAAAATTTAAAAAATATAAAAATTGAAATAAAAAGAATAAAAAAATCAGAGACAAAACAGTGAATTAGTTGGAATAAAACTGAAGAAAAAGAAAAATGTTAATAAGCTATGTGAGGGAAAAATAATGCAAATACTGAAGAAGAACGAGGTGGAATTCATCTCGCCAGAGTTTGGTGTTTGCCTCTCTCTTCTCATTCTGGACCTGCCTCTGGCTTTTTATCAGCTCAACTTGCAGTGGTGGGTCATCCAACTTCTGGCCGCACGGCATGTATCTCCTTCGCCTGCCTCTAGAAGGGGCTCCCATTGAGATCTGGAGGGTGGGACCCCTGGGTCTCCCCTGGGAGGCACTGTTAAGTCATTTGGGAAAATCGTGAGTGTGTTCTCCCTCTTCCTTTGCCACCCATCTTTGTCTGTCCCAGCTTATTTCCAATAATGTATAGTTTCTGAGGAACTACCTCTCCATTTCAAGAGAAGGGCCAATCTGTGTAAGAGGATCAGCTCTTTCCTGCTTGGTGCTGATGGCAGCTCTCTGAGTGAGCTGAGACTGGGCTGGGCCCTGATTCCCCCTTGCTGCATCATTTTGTCATCTCCCTGCCTTGCTGGCCAGTGGGATAGGGCTCTAGGAATCAGAATATTTTGTGTCCCTGAGATAAATTCAAAATGGGCCCTTTTGGAGTTTCTCTTCCGGTCTTTCTCCTGAGGATATGCAGTCTGCAGAGGGTTATTGAGCCTGTCCTGACTGTCCTGCAGAGCTTCTCCATTGGTTGCAGTGTTTGCAATCCTGCAGGAGGTGGGGGCTGGGTACATCTTTCACTTCCTGGAGGTTTGAACTCTGCCAGGACAGGGGGTTCTCCCTGGTTGTAAATAATCTCAGGTGCTCAACTCTTGACTGTCTAATTCCCAGCCCACTGCCCTTGCAATGTACACAGTCCTGAACTCTCCATTTTGCACAGCCCCCGCTTGCTAGCTACCCCAGGCTGGGGTCCAGAAATCCCTTTGCTGTACAACTTTCTGATCTCTATGCCCAGATGTATTCAGTAGCAGCAAACTGCACTTCTAATCTTGTTCCTTTGCTGGGAGGACAGCTGCGCATGGGATCCCTGCCCAAGACCCTTTAGCTCCCCTTTTATAATGTCTCTCTGTGGCACCCCTGCTGTAGTACCAAGTTACAGTCTGGTTCTCCATGCATATCACCTCTCCAAAAAGACAAAATTCTCTCACATTCATGGCTGGCCACAGCCTGCCTCTGACTGATCCAGGTGTGGCCGCTGACTATTTTGAGAAGTAGAGTCCCTCTCTCTCTCTGGCACTCTCCTGATTGGCATTTGATGATGCAGCTATGGACATGCTGCTTGCTCTGTGTTTGTGTAGCCTGGATCTCCCCAACTCTCTACATCCTCCCAAGTCACTCCTGGCCAGGGTCTGGGAGTTCCCTGCGTGGGACTGGGGCTGCCGGCCCTGGGAGAGGAGGGAGTCACAAAGCTGCAATTTCTGACTAGTCTCTCCACTGCTCCAGTGCCAATCTCCTTATCACCCACTATGAAGCATCTTCTTTTTCCTTGGCTTAAGAAATTCACATTAGGTTATTCACCAAAAGATCAGCCAAGAATCTGAGTTGGGGGCAAGAGCAAGTGGACTTGGCTTCTACCTACTCAGCCACCATCTTCTGAGACCTATTTTTTATTTTCTATTTAGGTCAAAGACAGAGTTTTATTCTTTTTTGCACAGGGCTCTCTCCCATACCTTGCATGCACATAAACACAAGCATAGTCCCACAACCACAAGACATATAGGTGCATTGCTATCACCTTTTCTCCTTCCCTGACCCCCCCAACACACACTCTTCACATTCCTCACACAGCCCCCTCAATTGTATGCAGTTACCTAGTAGAAAAAAAGCAATGCTAAATGATTATTATGGTTGCCTAGAATTTCTATGAAATATACAATTTTGCTGCCACATTTTGCTGCAAAATTAATAATTTAACTAGCTTGAATGATTCTTTTCTAATAAACAACTATTAAGTAGTCTATCCTATATTATCCTGTTGGAATCAACTCTGTCTCATTCTTATTTTGTATTCTCTTGGAGAAAAAGAAAAGAAAATAATTGCCATCCCTTATGTAGCAATAGCTTCTTTTAAGATGATGTTGTCAAGTTAGCCTTGGTTTTTATTTTAAGATTAAACACTAATTATGGCAAGACAGAAATAAGCCTCTGACTTTTATCGAAGAATAAAAAGCCTAAAACAAGGCAGTCTCTTCAAGTCTGCAAGTCTATACAGTTCAGAGGCAGCAAGGTAATCTCAAGCACAAAGCAAAAACCAAGGTAGGATTCCTGCTTAAAGTGATCCTAGGCATTCGGGGCTCAATACATGCTGGCATGGGGGGAGACAGATTAAATTCATGTGTGTGTTGGGGGAAATGGAGAGTAAGTGAGAGAATAGCCTACTGGTTAGGTATGTGGACTCTGCATCTAGCCTGACTGGGTTAAAATTTCAGTCATTTACTATGTGACTTTGGATTAAAAAAAGGAAAAATTAGTAACTTCCTCCTAAGACTGGTGTCAGGAGTTAGTATAGTCATGAGCTACATAAGAACATTTTGGTCAATGGCTGCATATACAATACTGGCTTCATAAGGTTATAACGAAGCTGAAAACTTCCTGTCACTTAGTGACTTCGTAGTCATGGTAACAATGTAGTCCAGCACATTACTCACATGTTTGTGGTGATGCTGATATTAACAAACCTCCTGAGCTGCCAATGGTACAGAAGTGTAGCACATACAATTATGCAAAGCACATAATACTTGATCATGATAAGAAACAACTGTGTTCTGGTTTATGTATTTACTACTACATTATACTTTTTACTGTTATTTTAGTGTATACTTTTTCTACTTATAAAAAATTGTTGTCTTTTTGTTTTGTTGATGGTTTCCTTTACTGTACAAGGCCTTTTAGGTTGGTGTAGTTCTATTTGTTTATTTGTTTGTTTTTTTGATCCTTGACTGAGAAGACAAATCCAAAAAAATATTGGTAAGAGTGATGTCAAAGTGTTTATTGCCTGTGTTTTCTTTTAGGAGGTTTATGGTTTTAGGTCTTACATTTAAGTCTTTAATACATTTTGCATTTGTTTTTGTATATGGTGTAAGAAAGTGATCCAGTTTCATTTTCTTGCATGTATTTATCCAATTTCCCAAACCTCCATTGTATATTCTTGACTCCTTTGTCATAGATCATTGGCTATGTAGGCATGGGTTTATTTTTGGGCTGTCTATTCTGTTCTATTGATCTATGTGTTTGTTTTTATGCTAGTACCGTGCTGTTTTGATTACTATAGTCTTGTAGTATAGTTTACTATCAAGTAGCTTGACACTGCCAACATTGTTCTTCTTTCTCAATGTTGCTTTTGCTATTCAGGGTCTTCTGTGGTTCCATATGAATTTTAGGATTATTTGATCTAGTTCTGTGAAAAATGCCATTGATATTTTGATAAGGATTGAATTAAATCTGTAGATTGTTTTGTGTAGCACTGAATGGGAGAAGATATTCACCAATGATCCATTTGAGAAGGGGTTGATGTTCAAAATATATAATAAACATACAACTTGACATCAAAAAATCATTAAAAATGACCAACAGACATATGAAAAGATGGGAAACATCCCTAATCATCAGAGAAATGCAAATTAAAACCACAATGAGACATCACCTCACATCCATCAGAATGGCCATCATTAACAAACAGCAAGTCAACAAACAGCAAGTGCTGGCAAGGATGTGGAGAAAAGGGAACAGTCATTCACTGTTGGTGGGATTGTAAACGGGCACAGCTATTATGGAAAATGATATGGAGGTTCCTCAAAAAATAAAAATAAAACTGCATTATGACTAAGTAACACCACTTCTGAGTATATATCCAAAGAAACCCAAAACAGTAATTTGAAAGAATATATGCACCCTTATTTTTATTGCCACATTATTTACAATAGCTAAGAAATGGAAAAAACTCAATGTCCATCAGTAGATGAATGGATGAAGATGTGGTGTCTATATACACAATGGAATATTGCTCAGTCATCAAAAATCCTATTCATACCATTTGTGACAACATGGATGGACCTAGAGCATATTAGACTAAGTGAAATAAGTCAGAGAAAAAGACAAATACCATATGATTTCACTTTTATGTAAAACCTAAAAAACAAAATAAACAAAAGCAAAACAAGTACTAAGAACAGAATGATGGTCACCAGCTGGGAGAGTTATTGGGGGCATGGGTAAAAGAGGTTAAGAAGTATAAATTACCAGTTATAAATAGTCACAGGGATATAAAGTACAGCATATGGAATATAGTAAATAATATTGTAGCAACTCTGTATGGTGTCAGATGGGCATTAGAATTATTGGGGTAATTACTTCATAAGTTATATAAATTTCTAATCCCTATATTGGACACCCGAAACTAATTTTAACTGTATATCAAGTATATATCAAATATAATTAAAAAATAAATTTTAAAAAAATTGGAATTTGCTACAAAACACTATGTTGTGTTATTCCATCAATAGCCTCATACATCTCATATTTATCATCTTTTAATTGTGTAATTTTCTCTTGTGTTTGATTTAATATTGTGTTTTATAAATTCAGTGTAGCCTAAATGTACAGTGTTTTTAAAGTTTACAGTAATGTGGGCCCTGGCTGGTGTAGCTCAGTGGATTGAGCGCGGGCTGGGAACCAAGCGGTCCTGGTTCGATTCCCAGTCAGGGCACATTCCTGGGTTGCGGGCCAGGTCCCCGTGAGGGCCATGTCAGAGGCAACCATACATTGCTGTTTCTCTCCCTCTCTTTCTCCCTCCCTTCCCCTCTCTCTAAAAATAAAAAAATAAAATAAATAAATAAAATCTTAAAAAAAAATTCTTTAAAGTTTACAGTAACGTACAGTAATGTCCGAGGCCTTCACAGTCACTCACCACTCACTCACTGACTCACCCAGAGCAACTCCCAGTCCTTCAAGCTCCATTCATGGTAAGTGGCTTATAGAGGTGTACCATTTTAAATCTTTTGAACTGTATTTTTCCTGTATCTTTTCTATGTTTAGATATGTTAAAATACACAAATACTTACCATTGCATTACAATTGCCTAGAGCTTTCAGTACAGTAATATTTGGTACTTCAGAGCACTAAGCTATACCACATAGTCTCAGTGGGTAGGAGGCTCTACCATCTGGGTTTAAGTGGGCTCTGTAATGTCCTGAATGATGCAGTTCTCAGAAATATTCATCATTAAGCAGTGCATGACTACATGAAAAGCACCCAGAACAGTTCCTGGCAAATGGTGAACATTCAATCAATGCTAGCCAATGTCACCAGTACACCAGGCAAAGGAGGTAAGTTTGGATTCCCCTGCAGTTTAGAGTATGGATTATAAAGGATAAAGAAATTAAGATTAAAACAGGTCTTACAATTTCTCAGTGCAGGTATTTCACATGCTGGGTTAGATTTATTCCTAGGTATTTTATCGTTTTTGAAGCAATTGTGAATGGGATTGTTTCCTTAATTTTCCTTTCTAATAGTTCATTATTGGCATGTAAAACTGCAACCAATTTCTTGATATGAATGTTGTATCCTGCTACTTTACTGAATCCATTCATCAGTTCTAGTAGTCTCTTGGTGGAATCTTTAGGATTTTCTGTGTACAGTATCATGTCATCTGCAAATAAAGACATTTTGCTGGTGACAGTTGCAGTTTGGATGGCTTTTATTTTTTCTTCTTGTCTGATTGTTTTGGCTAGGACTTCCACTACTATGTTGAGTAAGAGAGGTGAAAGTGGACATTCCTGTCTTGTTCCCTGTCTTAGGGGCGATGCTTGTAGTTTTTTCCCATTGAGTGTGAGGCTGGCAGTGGGTTTGTTATGTATTACCTTTATTATGTTTAGATATGCTCCCTCTATTCCCACTTTGCTGAGAGTTTTTATCATAAATGGTGCTGGATTTCATCAAATGTTTTTCCTATGTTTGTCATTGATATGACCATGTGGTTTTCAATCCTTCAATAAATGTGGTGCATTACATTTATTGATTTTTGAATGTTGCACAAAACTTGCATGCCCAGAATAAATACCATTTGATTATAGTGTATTATCTTTTGGTTTGTTAATATTTTGTTGATTTTAGTATCTATGTTCACAAGCGATATTGGACTTTCAGTTTTTGGACGTAGTCCAAGGAGACCTGAAACACTAATTGGGAAGAACATGAGCACTCCTATGTTTGTTTAGAATCTCCAAGATATGGAAGCAGCCCAAATACATGAGTGGATAAAACAACAATGGGACATTTACACAATGGAATACTACTCAGACATAAGAAAAAAGAAAATTTTCCTCTCTGTGACAGTATGGATGGACCTGGAGAATATTATGCTAAGTGAAATAAGCCAGTCAGAGAAAGACAAATACCATATGATTTCACTCATACGTGGAATTTAATGAACAAACTGAACTAACAGCAAAACAAAGATGGACTTGCAGGTAAAAAGAAGGCTGACAGCTCTGGGATAGAGGGGTTGGGGATGGAGGGATTGAGCAAAAATGGAAAAGGACTCCTGGACATGGACACCAGTGCGGTGATTGTGGGGTGAAGAAGGTATAAGGGGCATAAATAGTAATGGAGAAATATAATAAATAAATTAAAAAATAAAAGAAATATAAGGTTAGAAAAACCTGAGAGGTACTAAAATGAGAGTTTCTCTAAAGTATTAGAATGGGCTGGCTCTGTGTAGGTAGGTGTTTTATTTCATTTTTTTCATATGTTCTAAGCAAATTACCCAATTTCAGCCAAACCTCCAATTACTTTAGTTTGGACATCACTAGACGGTAGTGTAAAATTCCCAATAGTCTTGAAATAAATTAATTCTACTTTTGAATTTTTGAAGTACTTGGTGTCCAAATACTTCGAAAAGAAAAAAGTCAGCCAGAGAAAGAAAAATGCCACCTGATTTCACTTATTTGTGGAATCTAGAGAACAAAATAAATGAACAAACAAAACTGAAACAGACACATAGAGAACAGACTGATGGTTGCCACAGGTGAGGGGTGTTTGGGGATGGGTAAAAATAATGAAGGGGTTACGAAGTACAGATTGGTAGTTATAAAATAGTTACAGGGACATAAAGTACAGCATAGAGAATAGAGATAATAATATTGTAATAACCATGTATGGTGCCATGAGGGTCCTGGAAATATTGGGAGGAACATTTTGCAAAGCACATGATTGTCTAGTCACTATGCTGTACACCTGAAACCAGTGTAAAATAATATGGACAGTGAACTGTAATTAAAAAATAAAATTTAATAAAATAAAAAATGTGCAAAGAATCACATGAAAAATGCTTAGAAAATTGTACCATTAATAGCCCTAAGTGATTAATGTTGAATCCATTTAAAGAAGTAGTGCTATTTAAAGATATTTAATGTGTAGAGCAAAATATATTTACAAATTTTAAATACATATGGATACAAATTAGAATATGTAAATGTGATTTTGAAAAATGATTTTAGTTTACTTTTTAAATTCAGTTTGTGGTTTACTATATTTAGATAATAAAATTCCACCAGCATCATACTTGGCTTATGAATTCAAAGTATCTTTTTAGCTGCAGCTTTTGAAATGTGTGGGTGGGGCCATGTTGATAAATGAGGCCTAGAACAAGAATAATAACTGGTCTCACACTCTTTTCATAAGGAATATTTCAAATTTAACATATAAAGTAGACTCCTGCAAGCAGGAAAACAATCTAGGAAGAAGAATGCAGTATTTATTTCAAACAATGAACAGAATTAAAATAGAATAAGGAAACATTCAGGCTTTGGAGAGTACATGCTCTGTAATCAAATTTGTATTGATCAAATATTGAGAAAAAAATGACTTTCAAAGTTTTTCCAGGTTATTTCCACACTGAAATATAGACACATTACTAAGGCAATTTTGTGTCATATGCTCAGCTGTTGAGCTCTAGGCTTAGACAGAAAATGATTGTTGCTATAATAGTAAATTTTCTTTGGGAATGTGGATTGCACCTGCAAGTCAGGTGTCCTGCTGCTTTATTCTAAGCTGTGCAACATGGTTACTTACACCAGGGGCTAAGGTCTGCCGCTGACCATTTCCATTAACACAGACATGTGTATTGCAGGGGGAGGGGCAACATCACGTCTGATGACATGGCACGCCTACTTCACACTTCAATTACCAAAGCGAAGGAAGAGGACAGAAAAGGATTGCCTCCTTGGGTTTTAGAGCTACTTTCATCTGAGTTTCTAAGTGCTGGTGGGAAAAAATAGAACTGTGAAAGATATAAGTGATCATTACAAGTAATCCCTTTATCTCGTTGGATATTCTAACACTGTTTTTCTCTTTTTGTTGTCATAGCAACTGAGAAAGGGCTATGGAAGAATGTCTCTCAGTTGGGATTTGTCTGACATTTTCCTCTTGATTTAGATGGAGCCATACATTTCTGGGAGGAAGGCCACAGAAATAAAGTGTCATATTAATCATACCATATCAAATGCACAAAATTATCAACACAATCTATTATTGTTCATGTTAACCTTGATTACCTGGCTGAGATTGTACTTGTCAGGTTTTCCACTGTGAAGTTACTCCCCACCACATACGGTACTTTTTAGGAGAAAGTCATTATGTATAACCAATACTTTTTTTTTTAAGATTTTATTTATCTTTAGACAGAAGAGAAGGGAGGGAGAAAGAGAGGGAGAAACAGCAATGTATGGTTGCCTCTCCCATGGCCCTCACTGGGGACCTGGCCCGCAACCCAGGCATGTGCCCTGACTGGGATTCCTGACCTGGGATACAGCCAGGGCTGTATAACCAATACTTAAAGTGTGGAGAGTTATGCTCCATCTCCTTGAGGATGGGATATCTACATAAATTAGTTGGAATTCTTCTGCATGGAGGATTTGTCCATTTTTCTCATATTCACTCATTCATTCATTCATTCATTCAACCAATCATTCATTGATATCACTATGGACTCATGGTTATTTATTTTATATTGTGGGGTATAACCTAATGTTATCTTATTTTTTGTGCCAATTATTCCAGCTTTGGCCATTTCAGGGTTCTTTCAGTTGGCTGACTATTACTCCTCAAAAGGTCAGTCACTGAAAAGCAGTAAAAGTCTGAGAATCTATCACAACCAAGAGAAGGCTAAAGAGACATGGTAACTAATTATAATGTGGTATCTTGGATGGAATCTGGAGCTAGAAAAAAAGATATTTTGGTGAAAACTGAGGGATATTTTTAAAAATTAAGGGAATTTGAATAAAGTATGGACTTTAGTTAATAACAATGAATCAATGTGGTTCATTGTGACAAATGTATCATACTGATGTAAGGTATTAATAAGAGAATAAATGTTGCTGGAAAACTGAATAATCACACATAAAAATTTAAAACTGGACACCATCTTACACCATACACAAAAATCAAATCAAAATGAATTAAAAACTTGAATGTGTCTTGAAACCATAAAATTCCTCAAAGAAAGCATAAGGGGTATTCTCTTCTATGTCGGTCATGGAATGATTTTTTGGATCTGACACCAAAAGTAAAGACAACAAAAGAAAACATAAACAAGTGAGACTACATCAAACTAAAAGAGCTCTGCGCAGCAAAAGAGACAATCCATAAAATGAAATGGCAAATTAGGGAATGAAATAAAATACTTGCAAAGCACATATTTAATAAGGGGTTAATATCCAAAATTTATAAGGAATTTGTACAAATCAGTAGCAAAAAAGAAAACAAAAACAAAAACAAATAACCCAATTTAAAAAATGGGCCAAGAACCTAAATAGATATTTTTTTTCCCCAAAAGACATTCAGAGGACCAGCAGATACATAAAAAAGTTGCTCAACATCACCAGTCAGCAGGCAAATGTGAATCAAAGCTACAATGAGATACCACCACACACCTGTTAGGATGTCTATTATCAAAAAGACAAGAGAGAGCCCTGGCTGGTGTGGCTCAGTGGATTGAGTTCGGGCCTGCGAACCAAGGGGTCACCAGTTCAATTCCCAGTCACGGCACATGTCTAGGTTGTGGGGCAGGTCCCTGGTCAGGGGCATGCAAGAGCCAACCACACATTGATGTTTTTCCCCCTCCCTTCCCCTCTTTAAAAATATATAAATAAAATATTTTTAAAAAAGATAAGAGATACAAAGCGCTACAAAGATGTAGAGAAAGGGGAGCCCTTGTACACTCTTGGTGGGATTATAATCTGGTTTAATAACTACAGAAAATAGTATGGAAGTTCCTCAAGAAATTGAAACTAGAACTACCATATGATTCAGCGATCCCATTTCTGAGTATTTATGAGGAAGGGCCCAAAACAACCTGAAATTATTTTCTGGAAGGTAGGCACTTTGTAGTACAGGCTTCCCCCGCTAGGTGAGTGTTCTAGGAACCAATCTGTGTCAGTGTACCAATCGACATTGTGAGAGGTTGTGTTGGCTTCAGTGAATTTCTTTTAAAGACTCTTTCAATGTATTTGCCTGTTCCATGATGGGTGATTTATGAGTGCACCTGTGTTCAGCAGTTTTTGACCAAAAACAGCATGACCCACATGCCCCACCCTCCCTATTCACCTGAGTAACTTTTTTTTGTTGCCCCAGATAAAAAATGTCCTCAAAGAGAAACATTTTGCTGATGTGGAAAAGGTGAAACAAAAAAATGGCAGAAGTGCTAAAGAACATCAAAATCAACAAGTGGAGTATTACATCAAATGGACAGTACTTTGAAGGTGACTAAAGTTTATATATGTAAGAATAGCTACACAATTTTAAAATAAATATATTGTTTTTTAATTTTTATTTTTATTGTTTATGCCGCTACACTTGTTTCCACTTTGTCTCCCTTTCCCCACTTCCACCCAACCCTATCCTCTCCCCACCCCAAGTCAATGCCCATATTGCTGTTTGTGTCCATGGGTTGTGCATAAATGTTCTTTGGTTAATCCCTTCCCCATCTTTCTTCCTATCTCCCTACCTCCAGCAGCTTTCAGTTTTAGATATCTAAGCTTCTATTACTATTTTGTTTGTTGGTTTATTGTGTTCATTAGATTACAATGTAAGTGAGATTATGTGGGGCTTTTGTTTGTTTGTTTGTTTTGGTATTGACTGGCTTAACTCACTTAGCATGATTTTCTCCAGGTCCATTCATGCTGTTGCAAAACGTGTCTCTTCTTTTTTTACTGCTGCATAGTATTCCATTGTGAATGTACCATAGATTTTTTTCTGGGCACTGATGGGCACTTAGACTACTTCCAAATCTTGGCGATTGTAAATAGCACTGCTATAAACATAGTAGTGTATATGGTTTTTTTTTTGGATTGGTGTTTTGAGATCCTTGGGGTATATTCCCAGAAATGGAATCATTGGGTCATTAGTTCCATTTTTAATTATTTAAGGATACTCCATATTGTTTCCCACAGTGGCTGCACCTGACCCCGTTCCCACCAAGAGCGCATCACGGTTCCCTGTTCTCTACGTCTTCGCTAAAACTTGTTGTTTTTTGATTTACTGATGGTAGCCATTCTGACAGGTATAAGGTGATATCTCACTGTTTAATTTGCATTTCTCTGATGATTAATGATGCTGAGCATTTTTTCATATGTCTACAGGCAGTCCATGTGCTGCTTTGGAGAAGTGCTTATTCAGATCTTTTGTCTATTTCTTAATCTGGTTGTTTGTCTTCCTGGAATTGAGTTGTATTAGTTCTTTGTATATTTTGGAGAGTAAACCTTGTCAGATGTATCATTGGTGAAAATGGTTACCTATAGAGTGGGTTCCCTATTCATCTTGCTGATGATTTCTGTAGCTTTACAGAATCTTTTTAATACGTTGTAGTCCCATTTGTTTATTTTCTGCTTTGTTTCCAGTGCCTTAGGAGATATAGTGGCAAAAATATTTCTACATTGAATATCTGAGATTTTATTCCCTATGTTTTCTTCTAGGATTTTTATGGTTTCACTAATTTATATTTGTCTTTTATCCACTTTGAATTTATTTTCATGTATGGTGGTCTAGTCTTCCCAACACGATTTATTGAAGAGACTGTCTTTGCTCCATTGTACGCTCTCATCTCCTTTGTCAATATCAGTTGCTCATACAGGTGTGGGTTTATTCCTGTGCTCTCTGCTCTGTTCCATTGGCACATACATGTCTGTTCTTGTGCCAGTAGAAGGCTGTTTTTATTACAGTGGCCTTATAATCTAGTCTAATATTAGGAGCTGTGATGACCCCAGCTTTGTCCTTCTTTTGTAAGGTTGTTGAGGCTCTTTGGGGTCTATTATGGTTTCATGTAAATTTTTGGAGTATTTGTTCTAGTTCTGTGAAGTATGCCATTGGTATTTTAATAAGAATTGTATTGAAAGTATAAACTTCTTTGTGTAGAACAGCCATTTTAGTGATGTTAATTCTTCCAATCCATGAACACGGTATATACTTCCAGTTATTTGTATCTTCCTTGATTTCTTTCTTTAGTGGCCTATATTTTTCAGAGTATAGGTATTTTACCTCTTTGGTTAAATTTATTCTAGGTACCTTATTTTCTTGCTGCAATAGTAAATGAAATTTTTTTCTTAATTTCTCTTTCTGATAGCTCATTATTGTTGTATGGAAATGCCATAGATTTATGGGTATTAATTTTGTATCCTACTACTTTGCCAAATTTATTTATTTAGTCCAGTAGTATTTCAGTGAAGTCTTTAGGGTTTTTTATGTACAATATCATGTCATTTGAGAGTAATGACAGTTTCACTTCCTCCTTTCCAATTTGGATGCCTTTTATTTCTTCTTCTGATCACTGTGGCTAGGACTTCCAGAACTATGTTGAATAAAAGAGGTGAAAGCAGACATCACTGCCTTGTTCCTGATCTTAGTGGGAAAGCTTTTAGCTTTTGCCCATTGAGCATGATGTTAGCTGAAGGTTTTTCATATGTGGCCTTTGTTATATTGAGGTATGTCCCTCTATTCCTGCTCTGCTAAGAGTTTTTATCATGAATGGCAGCTGGACTTAATGAAATGCTTTTTCTTCATCTATTGATATGACCATGTGGTTTTTATTCTTCATTTTGTTTATGTGGTGCATAACATTTATGGACTTGTGAATATTGTACCAATCTTGCATCCCCAGGAAAAATCCCACTCGATCATGGTGTGTAATCTTTTGGATGTATTGCTGGATCCTGTTTGCTAATATTACATAGAGGATTTTAGCAGCTATGCTCATCGGGAATATTGGCTTAAAATTTTCTTTCTTTGTTGAATCTTTACCTTGTTTTGGAATTAGGATAATACTGGCTTTATAGAAAGAGCTTGGAAGTCTTCTCTTGAATTTTTTGGAATAGCTTCAAAAAGATTGGTGATAGGTATTCTTTGAAAGATGGGTAAAATTTGCCTATGAAGTCAACTTGGCCAAGGCTTTTGTATGCCAGGAGTTTATTTTTTATGTTTTATTATTGCTTCTATTACATTTATTGTCATCAGTCTATTCAGATTTTCTGCTTCTTCCTGATTCAGCTTTGGAAGATTGTATGTTTCTAGAAATTTGTGCATTTTCCCAGGTGGACCAATTTCTTGTCATATACTTGTTCATAGTAATTTCTTATAATATCTTGTATTTCTATAAGTTATTACTTTGAGTCTTTCATTTCTGATTTTATTTATTTGGGCCCTCTCTCTCTCCTTTCTATTTAATGAGTCTGGCTAAAGGTCCATCAATTTTGTTTATCTTTTTGGAGAATCAGCTCCTGATTTCATTGACCTTTCATATAGGTTTTTTTTTTTAGTCTCTATTTCATTGATTTCTGAATTCTGGTTTTTTGGGTACCCCCTCATATGCAAAGGAAACAAAAAAAAGAGATATGAGATATTGTCACTCTATGTCATTACAGCATTATTCAGAATAGCCAATATATAGAAACAACTTAAGTGTTTTTAAATGGATGAATGGATCAAGAAAATCTGGTGTATTTATACAGTGAAATATTATTCAACCTTAAAAAAGAAGAAAATTCTGTCATTTTTGACAACATGGGTGAACTGAGAGGGCATTATACTAACAGAATTAATCCTGAAAGAGAAAAACAGATATCTTATGGTATTCACTTATATGCGAAATCAATTAAAAACAAAAAATTGAACTCATAGAAACAGGGTAGAAAAGTGGTTGCCAGAGAGAATGTGGGTTGGAAGAAATAGAAAGACGTGGATAAAAGTGAAAAACTTTCAATTATAAGATAAATAAGTTATGAGTAATATATAACTTCCTGACTGGAGCTGACAATAGTGTTTTCACAAGAAAAGGGAGGAAGGAAGGGAGGGAGGAACGAAGGAAGGAAGGAAAGTAGGAAGAGAGAGAGAAAGAAAAGGTAAATATCTGAGGTGATAAATGTGTTAATTAAGTCAATGAGGAGAATTCTTCCACAATGTACACATATATAAAATCATAACATTGTATACTTTAAGTATCTTACAGTTTTATGTGTCAATTATTCCTAAATAAAGCTAAAGGGAAATTTTTTTTTTAAAACCCAAAGATTTCTACTTACGATATTTGAGCTTGGTAAAAAATGGTAGCTAAAACTGGGCTTTCTGCCTTTCATTTTTTTTCTTTTCTCAATGAATACATAACATATTCCTTTTTTCCCTAGTCTCTCTCCTTGTCAACTCTCCTCCCTCCTAAACTTTTAACTTTTTTTTATTTTCTGATTTTTTGAAGATCCTCTGTTCTTTCTCAAATTCATGTAGAACTTAGGGAAGTCTAAATTACTTCCCATTTTCAGCATTGATTATTTCAGAAAATGGTCATTTTACTCTACAACTATTATTCTGTCTTTAGGACATCCAAAGTATTGATTAGTTTTAATTCAGGTAGTATAATTGGAAAAAGTCAATGAGTTTCTAGCTTATTCTCCATTGCTTTGTTCTCTCTACCATACATTATAAAAACAGAGTAATAGCAAAGATCATTATGAACTTCCTTAAGGGAAGAAAAACAAGTCATGACCTTCTATTCCTAACAGTAGTTTTTATCTCAGTTTCCAGGTATCATTGCCATCTTTCAGTCTGACTTCCATTAACTCATTAAATAATCTGATTGAAATGTTTATATTTTTAATTTCTTGATTGAAAATGCAACTAACCTTTGTGCTACTTGAGACTAAACCTCCATTTTTCATTTTCATACCAAACAACAAAATACAGAATCTCCCTTTCTCTCTTTGAACAGAATAGAAAATAAACATTTCCTTAAGTAAAATTGTCTTCTAAAAACATAAGCAAAAATAATAAAATACAGCCTATATTAAAGTAACACAAACATTTCTGAAAACAGTTTTCAGTTTTAGTTTTTGTAGCAAGTTTTCTCAGGATTGTATAGCAATTATCATGTCTATAAACACCCAGGCTATGGGAGGATCTGCGTGGTTGTAATTCTTACTGGTTGTTGAATATATTGACAGTATTTTATTTTATGTATGCCGAGAAACTTACATACTAAATAAATGAAGTCTCTTGTAATGTTCCCTCCAAAATAATAGTGATTCTGGGTGTGGGGTATACGAGAGTCTCTTGGAATTAACTTTGCAACTGTTCTGTAAATCTAAACCTATACTAAAATAAAAAATTAAGAAGAAACTAATGCTCTTAGCTTCCATTCAGCAGAATTTGAAAGGAGTCAAGAATTGGGTTTGAGAAGCACTCCTGCTGCCACGGAAGAGATAAAGAGCAGCTTAGTTTTTATTATAAGCTGAAATATTCAAATTTTCTTCTTCTAAATTGATTTTCAAGCCTCTAAAAGGAAATCCTTGTGCTTAATAAACAGTCAGCTCACTAAAGTGATCTAAAACTTGTCATCTTCGGACAGGCAAATGACAAGTTAAGTTAGTATCACTGTGTATGACCAAATAATCTCAGAAGACCTAGTGCCACATGACTGGGGACAGAGCTGAGCCATGGTTAGGAAAACCTAAGAGAGTGTCACCTTGTGTATCTCTAACTACCTGTGCTCAAGTTCTCAAATCCACCTTGATAGCTACTTACATGTTTTCTGGGCGAAGCCCAGTCCATAAGCAGAGAGCATCATCTCTGCGCTTTAGGAAGTGATGACTCAGCATACCCAGCCCCAGGTTGCACTGACCTCTTTGATAGCCACGTCACATCCTATAGCGATAGGCAACTAGGCTGCCCAGATGACCCTTAGGGTTTTTTTAAGTACTAAAGATTAGCAAGATTTTTTCTCTGTCTCATTAAATGACAGTATTTTTGATTTGTGTCCTCATCCATCATGCACTGATCTCTATTTCTTGGCTCACTTATCTTGAGATTTGTAGCATTTCCCTTTCTACATTCACTTTTCTCTTTGAAAATGCTTAATTTGTATTAGGAGGAAATAAATGATTACATAATTTTAAGATGTTGAAGACCTTGATTAGCTCTGACATTTTCTGTTTTGCAAGTAACTGGAAATCAAAGTCAAATTGAAGTTGTGATTAAAAGAGTACCCCTAAAATATGTATTCAAGGTTTAGGAGCAGCTAAGGCATAATTATTATTATGATAAAAGGCGGTTGCTTCTTTTCTTCTAGTATTTTCAGAGGGAGACAGGATTTTGTACTTCATTCAGAAAGTCACAGCAGATTCGCCATCAGAAAAGCTTCTGAAAAGAAGTATTTGTTTCTCCAAGGGAGACTCTTTTTGGAAGGAGGTTTTATAACAAGGATATCAAAATGGCAACTAACTTGAGGCATCTATTTTTAAGAAATCATGACCTACTGGGAAACTGAGAGTCTATTCTTTGAAAATGAAGAGCTCACATTTCTTAACTAGCACAGACATGCTAATTAGTTTTTGCATTTAATTTGTCATTAGTAAAATTATCACTACCATGAAAAAGCATGTGATTGCTACCAATGGCGCAGGCTCCTTTTTTGAGCAGTTTTCAAAGATAATTCCACACACTTACCTGGGCAGATATTCTCCCAGTCAATACTGCTCAAGATGTAAAATGAGACAGATGCACCCAGTTCCAGGATGGTACAAATGGTCTTTCTCATCTATTTCCCAGTGTGCTTGGCACAGTGTCTTGTTTATAGGTCCTTAAGGAATATTTGTTGCATCCTGTTGAATTATAGTGAGAAGAGGCAGAAGCATGTAGAGCACCATGCCAAATCCCTTAATTCCCCAAATTCACATACTGCCAACAACAAACTGTAAATTACAACTGCCATGGATATGTTTGAATTTCTGTTTAAATTTCTCACTAAGTTAGTGCTTGTAAATTTAACACTCCAGTCACATTCCTGGCAGGAAGCTAAGCACCAGGATGGAAAATTAGAGAGGTCTAGTTTAGTGCACATCTTGGCATTCCTCTTTGGAAGCAGAAGCCCCAGGAAAAATGCATCATGGTTCTCAGCCTCATTTTCTTTACTTAGGTGGAAAGGGGGAAAAGAGGAGCAAACACCGACATTAAAAAAAACAATTTAATCACTTAACAGAAAATAGAGGTTTTACAGATAACCATATTAATTTTTTGATGATTTTCTATCATTAGCGCCATGCTAATAAATGACCAAAAAACAGTTTTCAAAAGCAATATAGAAGTTAGTCATCTTAAATCATCGGAGTCTAAAATTTAGAGTGGAGAAGACATATGTAATATATGTAATTGCCCATATTTTAGGTAGCATGTCGGGGCCAGGATTATGTGAAAACAATAGTAGGATATCACTCTCAATTGCCCTAGCAAATCTAGCTGGGTACTGGGTGATTCCCCTTTTCCCAGACAGAGGGGTAGCAGCCAATGTTGGGTTATTATGGAATTGAAAGATTTCCTCCCCAAGCGGGACTCTGCATTCCAAGCATGAACACCAAAATTCCACAGCTGCCCAAGGTCTTTGATTTCAGGTAGTTGGTAATCCCAGAACATGCCTGTAAATGTCTGACACTCAAAATCCAGACTGCTTAGGGTCAAACAGCTCATCATTAAGGAAGTTATTTTCTCATACATATAAATTGAGATTTCCACATGTCCCTCTACTGGAATAAAACTCATACATTGTGGTGCAGACTTCCTGACTCGGTGTGCCTATCCATATATAGAAGGGGAGACAGAGGACTTGTTGTAACTCTGACTCGTTGGCCCTGGTATTGTATTTTCTTTCCATTGTAATTCTTGTTCTTTAATTTATGTGATGTGATATTTTGAAAATCACTTGCTCCTTATTCTACCTGTAGATTCCTTTCAAGGATCACTGTACACTACCGTATTGTATGAAGAAAAGTATAAACTTTGCACTCAAAATACAGGTCTCCTGATTAAAGCTCTATGACTTTCATCCACTCCAAAATGAGATTGATAACAACCTCAGTTTGATTTGGATATTGAATAAAATGATAAAGTTAAAGCATTTAGCACAGGCTCTGGCACAATATTTGAGTTCTTTTCCATACTTTTCCAAGTTCTTCCATTGTTTCCCACCATACTTCCCTTTTAATTCCAAAATTAAGAGAAAAATTGTGGAAATAAGGGAGAAAATATTGAAGAAGATTCATCTGACCAAGAGTAGAGAGGAGCAAGACAAGGAAGCATACCAGAAAGAAAGATGACTTTAGAACAAGGGTGTGATATTTATAGGAAAGTTTTTTAAATGACTTCAGTTGTGCTTGGATATCACCATATCCTCTAAGCCTAAGCAAGGTATTTTTTTTATCTTGCTTAGTTAAATATAAAAATATAAATATAAAAATACATTGCAGATATTTTTCTATTATTCTTTACTTATGATTACATAAATATAGATGTTGAATTCTTTACCTATTCTACTGCCTGTGAGGTCTGACTGATATTCAAGATGCACACCAATAGACGCCAAAAGACACAGTACTTCAGGGCGACAAGGTCTTTGCTTTTTCAGAGTATCACTAATTATGTCTTATAAACCTCCCTGCAAATATCTTAAGTGGTTTAACAGTTCCCAGACAGCTGTGCTGTCCAGAGGCCTCCATGCTATGATTTTATTTATGACCATAGCATTGATATTAGGCAAAGACAATGACAGCACCATAATCACTCTGGAATTCAACTTGGAAAGATTCACAACTCTTTAAATGGGTGCAATAGCTTTCAAGCTGTCAGAACAAAGGAAGGGCTGTTTATAAAAGCAGCATCTCAACAGGGTGAAGAAACAAATGGAGTCCTGTGCATACCAGAAAGAGACAATGAACCCACCATTAATATAAACTACAATGTTTTCTAAGCACGAAAAAAGGAATCTGATATTTCTGTTCTTTTCTAAGTCAGTCTGAATTCTTGACTTAAAATACACATTTGTAAATGACATATTTAGGCCTAGAAGTATAGACTAGTCAGACCAAATACTGGTTCAAAGTCAAGGTGCTCTATTATTGGTAGTATTTATCCTAAATTCTGCACTGAAATTGCCATTTTTAATTATATTAACTCTGATCATGTATACTCTAGTTTATAAAGAATAAATTCTTGTTTAAGTTTTTCTATCCCAGGGGATGTTTATGATAAGTACAGCTGAATACTAAAAATCATCTTCCAAAATAAAAGAGACCAAATCACTTCTTATCAAAGTTGGAGAAAAATAAACTGTATATTCCCTCTGGAACCTGTATCATATTGAAAATTATATCCTGAATTCACATATAATCTAGACTTTGCTAACCATATTCACCTATTGTAACTGGGAGTTACAGGTGCCACAAATGTATGAGCATGTATACTTGTTTTAGGAGTCTCTTCAGTCTTGGATTTCTCATTCATTGATTTTGTCAAGATACAGGAAATTCTCATCTAATTCTCTACAGCCAAGTGAGAAAGGCACTGGCTTTGGATTCAGAAGTCTATCTTAATCATCTACCAGCTGCAACTTACCATGAGGACAATCACTTCATCTCTATTAAGCTATTGTCTCATTTATAAAGTGGAATTATTTTAACTTGATGCTTGCTAGGATCCCTTTCAATTCCAACATTCTCTGATGATGTATTCTCTGTTTTTTATCTCACTTCTAAATTTTCTATATTTAAAGCAGGAATCAAGGCAATTAAACAGCAGTAGTATTTCAGGATGCAGGCTCAAGAGCAAAATCAGATACTATGAGAGAATCACCAGACAAAGAGAAGTATATCAAGGAATCAAAGAGGAGAATTAAGCCAAGATAGAGGTCACGAGCACCAGAAACTTGAAGAGAGCAGATCTGGCTAGGAGTAGAGGCATGACTTGTCATGTCTATCTAAAAATGCTGCATGATATGGCATGCAGGGAATGCGTGGACATGCCATACCAGAAGAAGCCCAGGGAACCACCCTTTAAATACTTAACACTAGCCTTGTCAGCCAAAAGAGGCCCTTCTTAAGGGGCTGAAAGCACCATTGAATACTGTATGTGCCTACTTATCAAACTTTATCCATCTGAGAAGACTGTCTAGTGTGACTAGTGGCTGGAAATTGGGACATTTATGAAGGGTGTATACATACACATACACACAAAAATATATATTTTATATATATTATAGTATCATTTTATAGTGGCAAGACTGTAGAATATACACAAGCAACCAAATAAAGTAAAGGATTTAGTCGAAAATTGGAAGAAGAAGAAGAAAGTAGGATGAAAAGAATTTGTGTTTTCATTGGTAATGCTCATTAAAATGGTGCATAGGAATGGTTTGCAAAAATGATAGACAAAATTAGTTGCAAAAACAAGTTTGTAGAATAAAAGACTTGTGCCAATAGTGGTTAAAAACCTTAACTGAGATGCCATGTATTAAGTGTGAACCTAGCTCTGGAAAGAGTAGTCAGTGGTTGTTAAATTTGAGGTCTTGATTTTCTAGACGGAAAAAATCAACATTTTTTCTGTTACACAAGTTGAACTTCCCTACAGTTATCTTATTCTTGTGCATATCTAGAAAAAATCCTAGGGTCTGAGTTCAAAGGAAAGTAGATTAATTTTTTCTTTTAGGTTATATTTCATTAATTATACTCTTTCAGTTGTCCCAACTTTTCCCCCTTTGCCCACCCCACGCAGCTCCCCCACTACCTCGGGCAATCTCTACCCCTTTTTTCATGTCCATGGGGCATGTGTGTAAGCTTTTGACTCCTCCATTTCCTGTACTATATATCCCCATGATTATTCTGTGACTTCCAATTTGTACTTCTTAATCCTCTCACCTCTTCTCCTGTTCCCCCAAATTCTCCTCCCATCTGGCAACCATCAAAATGCACTTCATTTCCATGATTCTGTCTCTGTTCTTCTTGTTTTCTTAGTTTATTTTTTGATTAAATAAGTCCCTTTAACATTTTATATACTAATGGTTTGGTGACAATAAACTCCTTTAGTTTTTTCTTGTCTGGGAAGCTTTTAATCTCCACTTTGCTTCCAAATTATATCTTTGCTGGGTGGAGCAATCTTGGCTCTAGGTCCCTGCTTTTCATGACTTTGAATATTTCTTGCCAATTCCTTCTAGCCTGCAAAGTTTCTTTTTAGAAATTAGCTGACAGCCTTATGGGAACTCCCCGGTAGGTAACTAACTTCTTTTCTCTTGCTGCTTTTAAGATCCTCTGTTTATTTTTAACTTCTGGCATTTTAATTATGATGTGTCTTAGAGTGGGCCTGTTTGCATCCATGTTGTTTGGGACTCTTTGTGCTTTCTGGACTTGAAAGTCTATTTCCTTCACCAAATTAAGGAGGTTTTCTTTCATTATTTTTTCAAATAGATTTCCAATTTCTCACTCTCTCTCTTCTCTTTCTGGCACCCCTCTGATGTGAATGTTGGTATGTTTGAAGTTGTCCCAGAGCCTCCTTACACTATCCTTATTTTTTTTTATTCTTTTTTCTTTTTGTTGTTCCGATTGACTGTTTTTTGTTTACTTATATGTTCCATACCATTGCTTTGATTCTCGGTTTCATCCCCTCTACTGTTGATTCCCTGTAAATAAATTGTTATTTATTTCCATTAGTATATCCTTCATTTATGCCAGGATTTATTTTTTTTATGCTGTTGAGGTCCTCACTAAGTTCCTTGAGCATCCTTATAGCAAATGTTTTGAATTGTGCATCTGATAAATTTGCTTATCTCCATTTTGTTCCGTTCTTTTTCTGGAGTTTTGAACTATTCTTTCATTTGGGCCATGTTTCTCTGTCTCCTCTTTTTGTCAGCCTCCCTGTGTTTGCTTCCACATATTAGGTAGATCTGCTATGACTCCGTGTCTCAGTAGTATGACTTAAAGTAATACAGTCTCCCCTATCACCCAAGATGGGTACTCAAGGTGCAACCTCTATTTGGACCAAGTACACTTTCCTCTTGTAGTTGAGCTTTGTTTGCTGTTGACAGGTCAATGGAAGGGATTTAGCCAGGCCAGTCAGATGCAAAGACTTGCTCTTACCACTGACCACCAACCTCAGCCATCTGTGTAGCATCAGCCGTGCAGGGGTAATGTGGTGGTGTGGTCTGTAGTTTTCCACTGGGGGCGCAGGCTCTGGGGTTTCCCCGGTGGTGCAGGCCAGGGCCAGCCACCACCCGTGCTCCATTTAGGGCTACCCAGCATGAACTACAAAGCAATCTGCAGATGGCCGCAATCTGTGCTGGGCTTGTTTAAATTCATTTTCAAATTCCTTATTCTAGTGGTTACAGAATATCAATGTAAAAGAGAACAGACAAACAACATGTCTCTAGTGTGTCAGATGGATTTGCCTTTGCAATAATGTTTTAAATGACATGATTGTGTAGAAGACAAACACGGATTTTGTTATGTTACTTGCTAGCTTTTATTTTGAAAGATATGATCAGTTTTGATTTTTAATCATGTATCCTTTTCACAAAAATATTAGAATTGGAAGAGACATTGAAGATTTTTTCCAACAGACTAATTTTATATTAGGTGAGAGGAACCTGAACATTGGGACAGGCCAACTCCTGTCCCTGGGTTTGACCAGATGAGATCGAAGAAGATGCATCTGGGACCAGACCCTCTTATTCTGAATCTAGTTAGGCTTCAGTTTGCTATTTTAAATATTTCCCAAAAACATTTTTAATGTTTTCCCTCTGTTTCTCCTTCCTATTTTCTTTTTCTTCCTCCTTTCCTGCTACTGTTGATCTTCTGAGTATTATTGTTTATAGTTTTCAAAGTTCTAGTTAATTCTAATTACAACAATTCACAGTAATTCACTAAAGACTACACTTTCTTTTAAGTCAATTCCATTCTATTCCTCTTCCATAGTCAGTGATTCTGACATATCAATCAATGGCAGAGTTTTAAATTTTTTGTGAGAAATTGGTATGATTAAGTAAAAGATAATATGGTGCCTATCATGGGGATTTAAAACATTCCAGTTAAAAAGTCAATGATGTGGTGATCAAAAATACATCTGAAAAGATTACAATAGCAGCAACTCTTGGAACACTGTAAAATTAATCATCTGGGCAATGGAGCAAAGCAAGAAGTATATAGGGAGAAGGTCTCCACCATGGGACCACTAAAGATTGTGATGTTGATTCCTGGATATTGCAGCTCTCATGGGCTACCAGGAGTAATTCCTGAAAATAATATTAACCCAGCCCTAGCTGGTGTGGCTCAGTGGATTGAGTGCCAGCCTGCGAATCACAGGGTTGCTGGTTCGTTTCCCAGTCTAGGGCATATGCCTGGGTTGCAGGCCAGGTCCCCAGTAGGAGGTGTGCCAGAGGCAACCAGACATTGATGTTTCGCTCCCTCTCTAAAATAAGTGAATAAACTCTTAAAAAAGAAAAGAAAAGAATATTAACCCAAATCCCACTAATAATGAGTCCTGGGTGCAGGCACTGAACTCTGAACAACAATATGTGTGACCAACATGAAATATTGTATTATTGAAGACTAATGTCATGTACAAATTTTAGCTGTCTTAATTATAGTCTGCAGCTGTTATGCAAAGCTAAAATTAACAAAACTGTCACCATTGAAGTCTATCTTTTTACTTTATTTTTATTGTTGCCACTGTTACAGATGTCCTCATTTCCTCCCCCTTTTCCCACCTCCACCCAGACCTCAGCCCTCAGCCCCTCTTCCCTCTGGTCGTCACCAGACTTTTGTATGTGCCTGTGGGACATACATATGTCTATACAAATGGCGCTGTGTTTTACGAATGAATGGTTTACAGACTGAGGAAATTAAAAGGGTCCCAATTTAAAGTCTATGACTAGGTTCTATTGTGCAGCTTCTGAAATTTGATAAGATCTTACTTCTTTTGAGACAAGGAGCTATGCCCTCAAGGGGAACTAAGTCCTCTGTTTGAGTATTCATGGGCCTCTATATTAGATGTACCTTCTCATAGATTTTACAGCATTTTTGCTATGAATTTTCTGGCTTCAGTTGAAAGCTTTCCTCCTCCAGGGGCCTCAAAACATAATACATTTCTTCATTTATTTCTTTCAAAATGATACGGTTGTTTAGAAATAAATGAGGTAAAGAAAAAGAAATAAAGTGTAAAGTATCATTGTAATAGTTTTTATTTGTTCAGGTACTTAAATATAGCCTTAGATAATTGTAGCCAAAAAATACAGATATGTCCTTTGATTAGAAAAATACCATAAATAACTTTTATTGTATAAAGAAACCTTTCTTATATCTTTTGCTGAAAACTGTCATTTTAATTGGTTGTTTCAAAAATTAAAATAATTATAATTTATTTAATTGTCATAAGTCAATTCTTCCTCCTAGGAATAGGAATAGGTTTATTACCTACAATATCAAAATAAGCACTAGATAGTGCAAAATTTTTCACCAGCAAGGGAGTTTTTTAAAAACACATTTCACAAATGATTTGATTTTTTAAGCTGAAATTTTTGCATACTTCGGATTTTTGTTGTATCATGGACAATACTAAAATAGAAATATGGGGTTGGGGCTTATCAACATTATATCGGAAAAACGAGAAGTGAGAATAGTTGGACTACCCAACATGATAGCTGAAGAAATAAGTTTCACCTTTTGTTGTTTTGGAACATAACCAATTAGTATCTGAAAACAACAGGAAAATTAAAAATGTGAGATTACACTTTATGATAAATTGAATTTTGAAATAAAGAAGCAGTTTATCTTTTAAATATTTTCAAAATGCTATTTTGGGGGATCAAACAGTGAAATGAAGATAAGCAAGCAAAATAAAAGTATTTTTTCATAACCACTAATCCTGGCCTATTGGTCTACAGGACAGGTTTTAGGGATGTCGTCCAGAGAAATGTCTTCCTCTACGTCCTCCAGTGTCGGTGGTCACAGAGCTGTCATGAGAGGACAGGCCAATTTTGAGATAATAAAAATAAATGTCTCTATAAGACTGATCATAATGAAGAAAGACTCACATTTCTCTTTGGCTTGCAATAGAGAGAGCTATTTTTGGTCACAGATTTACTTTGGAGTCCATTAACCAACTAAAACCATTTGCTACTTAGAAATAATCCTGAATACAGTTTGTTGTAAAATACAAATGAGAATTGGGTCATTGGAAAAGTGATTTAAAGGAGTGGGGCTTTATAAACAAGCAGACCAGGGTGGCCATCAGGGATGGAAAAGGAATTGTCTTGGGATTTATCCGAAACCAGTGACCTTTAAAGGGCGATTTCAGTCACCCCAGGAAGGTCAAGCAATCAAGTGTGCAGGATAAGAAGCTTTCAGATTTGTTGATGAAGTCACAGATTTAGTCTGTTATAAAAAGTTTTGCCAAATTTCTGTTTCCAGACCCCGGTTACACTGTCTCAGCCATGTCCTCCTCAGTCATCAGCAAAGCCTCCTGTTGAGAATCTGCACAAGGGATTGTTTTTCTGGCACCAGCTGGAAATCTCATTTGTGTTGTCCTGCTTTTCCTGTCGAGAGACTCCGGACTCCATGGGCACAGGGAACTGAGGAGCCTCTCTCTGCTTTGCATTAAAAGAAAGCCTTCCACGCCATCCCCAGAATCAACCAAATTCAAGCTCAATCACATAAGCTTTGACTCTGCAAATTTCACAGGCCGTACAATTCAAAATTGCACTGAGCCTTAATAAGTTAGATATCTAATCATCTAAGTTATATTTCTGAATCTAATTCATGCAACTGAACTTAGGATAAGTGAAAAACAGTTCCTGGAGAGAGCTAGAGTTTCTCACAAGGAACATAAGTTTTCTGATTTCTTCTGCTCTTTTAAAATTCACTTCTCTGTTTTTTTGTTTGTTTTTAGTCACAGAATATACTGTCATGCCTAATAATAAAAAAAACCTAAACAAATGGCTATTTATGGAATACCTTCTGTGCTCTAAGCACTATGCTAGACATTTTACATTTCAGATGCAATACATCAAATTCTTACATAATAGTACAAATTGGTAGTAATAGAAGAAATTGAAAATCAAGATTGGAAAGAATTTTGAGGATACTTCTATATCAATTTTCTTCATTTGATTTCCAATCTTTGATGATATGAGCCATGCTGCAATGAATATCCCATGTCTCCTTGTAAATACTCCCCAAGGTTAGTAATACCAAGTCATAGAATCAGTGGTCATAGAGTATAAATGGCTTCAATTCATCAAGATCCAGTTTACACTTTTAGCCAATGGTAATTATATGGTATTCTCTACATCAATATATGCGGATCTAGGAACCAAATGTGGGCATAGGAATGTCCTGCTCGTTTGGGGATCTTTTGCTTCGCATTCCCTCCACATAAGTATAGTCTCTACTATGGGTCTTTGTCCCCAGAGGAAGAGTGTTTCCACCAGAAGACATAGTTGAGTTTTTACTAAACTTAAAATGATAGCGTCTGCCTGTCATTTTGGGGTCATCATCACACCAGACAAACAGAAAAAGGAAAGAGCTGCCATTCTCATGGAGGTAATCAACTCAGATAACCACAAGGAGGTAGAGATACTGCTCATAATAAGAACAGCAAGGCATCTGTGGCTCTGGAACCCAAAAGATCCTCTCTGGTGCTTCCCTTTTCAGTAATAATCATAAACAGGCAATTGCAGTAGCTAGGACATGAGAGAACAAGGTTGCTGGGTCTGCAGCCACTCAAGCATGAAGGTCTGGGCAACTCCAATGTTCACCAGGGATTAGGGGAATCTTGCATAAATGGAAGGAAAGGCAGATAATGGACATCCATAATGGCTTTAGGAGCAACTTCAACTTTTCCCACTAAACCTGTTATAAATTTGTTCTGAGAAATTGTAGCTGGATACACCTTGAAGAAACAAAGACAGAGTAAACTTGTTGTTGGGTCAAGTGAACGAGGGTGGTGCAAGGAGATCGCATCAGCGCTCTGTGCAGCCCTGTTCTGTGCTCTGGTCGACCTCAATCTCTGTGTCTGCATCTCCATGCTTGTCACACAGCCAGCCCTGACCGGCCGAGGAGTCAGCGCTCTAGGAGTAGCTATTGCTCAGTGATTTTGTGGAATTTTGTGTACATTTCCCAGTTCCTCTGCCCATTGGAAAGCAGGTATTTCCTGCGTATTTAATCTCCAGTTGTTCATCACACTGGCTGGCTAAATAATGCGTTATATAATGCCTGTCTTCTACTTCTGTGTTTTTCTTCCTTTTTCCGGCTGGTGTTACTTACACTACTTGTACTTAAATCTTTGTCTCACATCCTGCTTCTGAAATAACTCAAACTGAGACACAGGGTCTCAACTACATGCAGGAATCTCCACTCCAGCTCATAAAACTCAAGGTCATATCTCCATACAGGTGTAACACCTCAACCAGAATCACTCAGTAAAACAATTTTGATCTCTCAATTTCTGCTTAAAACCTGCCATAACCGAGAAAATCCCTCGCTCTTTGGCATGGCATACCAGGCCTTTACCATCTTGTCTCAGCTGATTTGGCTTCACTGCTTCCCGCCAGGGCTCTTGACTTACTTTCCTTTATTCACCAGAAAGACCAGACTCATGCATATTCCCTACATGCTCTCCCCAGGGTCCTACTCCCAGATTTCTTCTCACATTTATGTTTTGCATTCAAATACTGGTTTATCTGTGTCTACAGATTGAAATACTACACACCTTTCATGGCTCAGATTAAGTGACATCTCTTTAAAGGTCTCCATGTTTCTCTCATTCAGAAAGCACTGTCTTCTATTTTCATGGTATGTTGTTGTTAAATATCTGTAGAACTTGTCCCTTTCTATGTTTCACCACAAAAGTTAAGTATCTACTGGACACACTGAGGAAAGAAAAGTCTGTTTACATGCGAATCCTCTATAATGTACACTAACTTGTTCATGGTCAGGATTCATTAAACATTTGCTGAATGAATCAACGATCTCTGGTGAGCCAAAGTAAAGTTAATAATTGGACTATTTTAAGATTTTCGTAATCAGAATGTCTTAATCTCAATATGCTTTGTAATAAAAAAGAAGTACGCATGTGAATATTGGCCTTGTCTTCTCTTTTATAGTGCTCCAATAAAGGAATACATAAAAGAAAGGAGAAACTAATATGAATACTAAGGGTCATTGAAGAAGAGTTCTCTGCTTTATGCCACTGGGCCACTGGGGATGCCAGTGAGAAATTATGCAAAATACGCATTGAAGAGAATCAACATTAGCAGGATCATCTCCAAAACAGTTTTACCTTACAGTCTTGTAGAATTGTGTAAAGACTACCTGTTGTGCAACCAGAAATGAGTCTCTTTGATAAAGTAACATTCTCCACAAAACATAACCTGAAATACAGCAGAAGGGCACTAGACTAAAACCTTTTGGAAGGATTTTTGTGACCATGTATTTAAACATCAAAGTTTGGTACTACTAATATATGTTTTACCCTATTTCCTCAGTGATGTTTTGAGTCAATGGACAGATGAGCTCCCTGTTACATGACCTAAACTTTGGAGCATAGAAACATTTACTACCAGGATTATGCAAGGAATACTTGATAACCTTGTTTAATACTAAAAATACAGAAGTCTTAAATTGTAGATATTTTTCCAGTTTCCAAAGTAGTGAGCTGAGAATACAGGACAGCAAAATAAAGGTTCAAATGACAATTCCCCTACTGTGTTTCCTTATTACAGCAAAGATGGATGAAATAACACATGTCCTGGCACGTCACTCCTCTTTCCTCTTACCTGCAGGCTTTCTGTATTGGTGAAGTTGCTACGGAATCAGCAGGAGCTCTGCACATCAAGTATATGTCTGGGGCAGGAGAGGGAGAATTCTCCCAATATATAGCATACTCAATAAAAAATCTTTTTCTTGGGAAACTTTTCTAGGAACTCAAAAGAAGAAATTCATCATAGAATAAAGGTAATTTTGATGGGCAGTCGCTTCTCTTTTAGCTCTTTAATTTATTCACCCACATAAATTACCCTCGGATTACCTGTCCTTTAATTTTTTCAAAGTGTACTTAATATTCACAGAGTAGAATTTGGGCATTTGGATTAAAATTAAGCTGTTAAAATCTTACATGTCATGAAAAAAATGAAAAGCAAAAGCAATATTATAAAATAATTCAATGTTTAATAATTCTATGTCAATTTATTTTCATTTATAGCAGCTTGAAGATTTTATTTTAATCAGGAGGAAGTTTATGAATGTTAGGGAAAAAATGCAACAGCCCTCTGATGTAATCACAATCATTCATCTCTCCCAGTAGCCCATCTGGCCAGAAAGAAAATAATGGTAGAATCTATGAAGCAGCACTTAGGGCTGTTCCATGCTATGCTTAGCACTGGTTAAACCTATTACAGGTCATAAGCCAAATAAATACAAAAGTTGGTTGAAGCCTCTTTTGTCTAAAACTGGTTAGGATTAATCTTAATATACCAGTTTTTGAAGGGATATTTCATAAAAGTTTAAAAGGTTCACATAGGCACCTTGGAACCTAGGCCCTTTAAGAGGGTACCTATGTTTCTAACAGACTGTCCATTTCTCCCCGGTGGATAGGATCCCTGCTGATTTTCACAGCTAAGTGTTATATTGGTGCCTCTTCTTGGCTCTAGTGCTCTGGGGCTGGGGAGCCCAGTGCTAGGATGAGACCCTATGCTCCTCAGGAGGAAACTTTGTAGCTGAGAAATGCCTCCGGGATCTCAGCTGTGACCGGTGGGAGTGGGCCAGCCTTTTCATTTCATGTTTCTGCCCTTCCTGATAGTCTTGATGTGCTTTCTTCTGTAAATCCTTGGTTATAACACTTCTGTTTACCTACACTTCTGTTGGTTATTTAGGTTGATTGTTATATATTTTGGTTGTAATTCCACTTTTGTTCTGAAAGGAGGCAGATTTTGGCAAATTGTATAATGGCATGTACTTTTTGATACAGTATCTCTAAGAGTAGTTTCACTGTCTTAAAGTTCCTCTGTGTTCTGCCTATTCATCCCTCTTTTGCCCCAGTCCCTGGCGACTATTGATCTTTTTACTGTCTCGCTGCATATCCCCAAATGTCATTTAGTTGGAATCATATAAGGTGTTGTCTTTTCAGATTGGCTTCTTTCAGTTTGGAATATGCATTTAAGGTTCTTTCATGTCTTTCGTCACTTGATAACTCAGTTTATGTTAATACCGAATAATATTCCAGTGTCAGGTGCACCAGTGTATTAACTCACTCACCTACTGAAAGATATCTTGCTTGCTTACAAATGTTGGCAATTAAAGCTGCTATAAGCATCCTTGTGCAGATGTTTATGAGGGTGAAAGTTTTCAACTCTTTTGCATAAATACCAAGAAGCACAACTGCTAGATTTTGTGGCAAAAATATAGTTTTATAAGAAGCCACCAAACTATCTCCCAAAACCGTTGCACCGTTTCACATTTATATCAGAAATGAATAAGAGTTTATGTTGCTCCACATTCTCCTCAGCATCTGGTGGTATCAGTGTTCTGAATTCTGACCATCCTAATAGGTATGTAGCAACCTTGCTAAAATTGTGTATTAGTTCCAGCAGTTTTTTGTTGCTGTTGTTGTTGATTCTTTCAGATTTTCTACTAGGACAGTAATATTGTCTTCAAATAAAGACAGTTTAATTTTTTCCTTTGTATTTGTACACTTTTTATTTCTTTTACTTGTCTGATTGCTTTGGCTAGAATTTCCTATGCTAGATTGAAAGGACATGTTGGTAGAGGACATTTTTGCCTTATTCTTGTATTAGCAGGAAATATTCTAGTCTCTCACAGTGAAATATAATGTTAGGGTAATGATGGCCTCATAGACTGAGTTATGGTGTATAGCCTCTGAATCTACCCTTTGAAAGAGATTGTAGAGAATTGATGTAATGTCTTGCTTAAATGATAGAATTCACCAGTGAACACATCTGGGCCTAGTGCTTTTTGTTTTGAAAAGTTATTAATTATTGTCTCAATTTCTTTAATAGATATAGGCTTATTTAAATTGCCTATTTCTCTTTGTATGCATTTTCAAATATTGTGTCTTTTAAAAAATTGTTTATTTTTATCTAGCTTCTTAATTTTGTGGGCTTATAGCATTTCTTTATTATTGTTTTACTGTGCATGGGATACTTAGTGATTGCCTCTCTTTCATTTCTGATATTAGTAATTTGTTTTCTCTCTCTTTACTTTTTTTTCATTCATTTGGTTATAGGCTTTTTGATTTTATTAATATTTTTGAAAACTCGGTCTTTGGTTCTGTTGATTTTCTCTATTAACTTCCTATTTTTAAATTTATGGACTTTTGTTCTAATTTTTACTATTTTTTTCCTGCTTACATTGGATTAAAATTAACCTTTTCCTAATTTTCTTAGTCAGAACATTAAACAATAGATTTTAGACCATCCTTCTTTTCTAATGTATCATTCAATGCTATAAATGTCCTTCTAGCATTGCTTTTGCGTCACCCCACAAGGCTTGATATGTTCCCATTTTAATTTAGTTCATAATGTTTTAAAATTTCTCTTGAGACTTTTTTCTTTGATACATATATTATTTAGAGTTACATTGTTTAATCTTTAAGTATTTGGAGACTTTTGGGCTTTTTGTTATTGATTTTCAGTTCTTGTGGTCTAAAAAGAGACATTTTATAGTTTCTGGGTTTTTTTTTTTTTACATTAGTTAAGATGTGTTTTACAGTCCAGAATGTGATCTATTTTAGTATTTATTTCATGTGAGCTTAAGACAAGCTCTACTTTTCTGCCGTTGGATGAAGTAGCCTGTGGATGTTTGTTATATCCACTCAATTGATGATGTTAAATTCATCTGTGTTTTTACTAATATTCTGCCTGTTGTATTTACCCATTTATGATAGAGGGTTATATAACTATGATCATGAATTTGTCTCTTTTTCTTTGAAGCTTTATCAGTTTTTGACTGGTATATTTCGGTGCTTTGCTGTTAGGCTCATACACATTAAGAACTGTTATGGCTTCCTGGAGAAATGGCCCCTTTACCATTATTTAATGCTCATCTTTGTGCCTAATAATTGTCCTTGCTCTGAGGTCTGCTCTGTCCAAAACAAATATAGTTACTCAAACTTACTTTTGATTGGTATTGATGTGCTATATCTTTCTTCATCCCTTTACTTAACCTGTCTGTGTTTTTATATTTGAACTATATTTCTTATAGGTGGTTCTTGGTTTTGACCCTCTTTGATAATCTCTTTTCATTGGTGTATTTAGACCATTAACACTTGAAGTGTGTGATACAGTCAGATTAGTATCTACCACATTCATTACTGTTTTGTATTTGTTGCTTTTGTTCTTTGTTTCTCTTTCTATATTCCACTCTTTTTCTGCCATTTGTGGTTTTAATCAAGCATTTTATATGATTTTATTGTTTCTTCCTTGAAAATTCAGACGTAATGTACCAGGTGGAATTAACCACAGTAGATAGACCTTTAATGATGTGCCCTTGCGGTGCTGGGAACTGGAAGCGTGCTATGGTCCCTTGGTGATTAGGTCTCAGTCTCACGGTGAGCTTCACACGTGCCGCTAGGTTTTTCCCAGGCCGTATGGCGGTCAGAATGGCTGGAAGATGCAGGAGTTGGGTATTTCCTTCCCCCAGGTCAGTTAGGCTTTGACAGCACCCCAATAGTTTAGACCTGTGGTAAAACATTTTCTTTTGAGGGTAGGCCTTGTCAGAAATGATGGAATATGCCGATGTATTTCAAAATCATCCCCTCTCCCATCTTGAACCCCAAGGAGTTTTTCTCTGGTCTTCACAAGGAAAGACTGGTAGAGCTGCAGGTAACAAACTCACAAAAGTATGAGGGTCTCCTGGAGTTTTTAACTCACAGAATTTTCCACAAGGATCCTCCAGTAATAAGTCTTACAATTCAGGTTTTTCCACATTGTGACTGGTTTCTGCAGAGATCGACGCTCCAGTAAATTGTTATTCTCTGTATCCGCCTGTCAGGCTCTCCAGTTTTGGAAACAGTGACTTGTCCTGTGATCTCACTTCTCTGGTAAATATAAGAAGAATTGTTGATTTGCCCTTTTTTTTTTTCTTGGTTATTTACTTGTTATGACAGAGTGGCAACTTCCAAGCTCGTATGTGCTGCACTGGAAATCAAGAGTCTAGTAAGTTTTTTTTCCCCCAATGGAATAAAAAATGTCGATTTTCAATATCTTCAATGTTTTAGATTGCAATGTATTAACTAAGTATAAGATGTAGCATTAAATAAATTTATATATATACATATATATTTTTTAACCTTCACCCAAGGATATATTTACTGATTTTAGAGATAGAGGGAAGGGAAGGGGAGAGAGAGAGAGAGAGAGAAACATAAGTCTGCCATTTCCTGTGTGTACCCCAACAGGGGGTCAAACTCACTAGGTGTGAGCCCCGACTGGAAACGGAACCTCAACCTTCTGGTGCACAAGACAACAGTGCTCCAACCAACTGAGCCACTGGACCAGAGCAATATATCCATATTTTTATAACCAACAGGAAGAGAGTTTCTAATGTTTTGTCAGAAAAATTTAAGGCCATGGAACATCATATTTTTCATGCCGTTAAGGTCTCTGCATAGTTCAGTTTGCCAGATCATTTTTGCGGTTCCACAAGTGAGGACAGCCTGTACGTTTTTATCCTGTGTATTATTTCCCATACAGACACAAGTTCCTCTTCTGGTTCAGTGATATACGGATGCACTGCCACAGCTTCTCTGGTTTTTAAAGCTACTGAAACTTTGGAGCATAGTTTAATATTGGATATGGACATTTCTCTCCTCATTCCAACTCCAAATACTTCTACAAATTTTTCTTATAATAATAAATCATACTTGATCATAATGACATTATTTTAATATGATCTTGCTAAAATTCATTTGCTGATATTAATTATAACATTAGGTCTTAAAAGAAATGTGCCTCTACTTGCTTTTTTGTATACTTCTCATATCTGATTTTTGTATTAGGGCTCTTCTAGCTTTTTTAATCAGTTGGAAAGCAACTGATGTCTTTCCGAAGTGTAGATTTTTTATTATATTTTCTTTTATTAAAAGATTTTATTTATTTATTTTTAGAGAGAGGGGAAGGGAGGGAGAAAGAGAGGGAGAGAAACAACGATGTGTGAGACAAGCACGCCCCCTACTGGGGACCTGGCCCACAACCCAGGCATGTGCCCTGACCGGGAACTGAACCAGTGACCTTTTGATTTGTAGGTCGGCACTCAATTCACTGAGCCACACCAGCCAGGGCTAATGGTATTTTTAAACACCGACCTTTTGGTTTTATTTGTCACTTGCCTGTTTTCCTCTCTATTTTGGTTTTTCTCTTCACTAATTTTGTTCTTCTGTTCTTTTAGAGTTGCCTTGTTCTTTTTCTACATCCATTGCCCAGTTCATTTGGCTTCAAGAGCTATTTCCAACAAGACAACGAGCTCTGCCTGCTCCATCATGGCCACTTCATTATATGCCATTAAAACTGAATCTTACACATTGAACGAGGACTCAGTGGTCTTGTTTTGCTTTCAAAATGGTTCTAACATCAGAAAAAATTCTAGTGGGCCTTTATGCTGCTTATAAAACTTACATTTTCCCCAGTTACACACAAAAAATATGTATCTGCTTCCTCTTTTCTTTTTTGATGTTGATCAAAAACTCAGCAAGACTCCTTTAAACTCTAATTACACCCAGAAAACACCTAAGTCTTCATTCACACTGATATGTCATAATTTTAAATTTTGTATAAACTCAAAGAGTGGGCCTGTCAAATACTTTATAGTCCCACTTTCTTTCTAGGTGTTTATAGATTTTTATTTCTACATCTCTTGTACATGTTCATTTTGTGTCATAAACTCCTCCCCCTTCTTCTGGATATATATTGAAAGGAAACATAATCATTATTTGAAGAGATACCTGAACTCTCATATTCTTTACAGCATTATTTACAATAGCCAATCCCTGGGAAAAATCTGCAGCTCAGAGTTCCAGACTCGAGTGTCTGAATTCAGGAGGCCATAAGTGCTGGGGAGGAGGAGGGTGAGTAAGATTAGAACTCATGGGAGGACGTTCATGTCGCTAGCCTCGTCTGGTGAAACTTACCATCACACCCTCTCCAAGTCTTCTTGCCCAGACTCCAAATTTAAGAAGACTTTCAAGACTTTGGGCAAATCCTTGTCCCTCTCAATCATCTGATATATAAGGATGAATATATGGACTTGAAGTCGCTGATATCCAGTCTGCCCCTGATGTTAGGTCAGTGTCTGACCTAGCCTTGGGGGACTGAAGCGGTCGGGGCCCAGCGGGGAGGAAGGACTGGGAGAGATTTCCCAGTCCTTCAGAAATTTCTCAATTTCCTGTTTGTCTTGGTGACCCATAAAAAGGCAGCACCAGGTGGGAGAAGTTGAGAAATCAAATCTCTCCCAAGCTGATCTGCATGATCAAGATGACTGCATTCCAATCTCTGTGTGACCTTGGCAAAGTCACTTAACTTTTAGTTTTAC